>JAQGBD010000854.1:0-22221 GCA_034698165.1 Punctoribates punctum | reverse complement strand
CTCTCTCTCTCTCTCTCTCTCTCTCTCTCTCTCTCTCTCTCTCTCTCTCTCTAAAATTTTCTTTTAACTTCATTTCAAATAAATGATTTGTTTTTGATTTCAACAATTTATTTTAACTTGGTTATTAATGTAAGTAATCTTGCATTTTATTCATGAAAATGCGGAACAAATTCTTTTAAAGACTTCATCAGAAAAGTGAATGCAATTGTAAAACAAAAGGTTATACGGCTTTCGGGCATAAGACAGCTCATTGACCCGGTCTAAGGTCATGTTCAAGAAGCACCGGTCGGTAACCCTGTTCATTTATCGAATAAACAATCAATTCCCATAAATTTAAGATTAAACTCACTTGTTAATTTTGGCAAACATTCCAGAGCGCTGGTACCGCCCAAATCGAGTAAGCTCCACTGTGTAATTGCACCCGGTGCCAGTCTTAAACCAAAGCGCCTGGTGATATAGAGGCCATGTCCAAGGTACTCTAACTTTGTAAAGAATGGTTGCTTGCTCAGTGTTTGCACACTCTGGGCCGTCTGTCCACTGAGCGACCTGGTCGGCGGTCTGTCCTCCTAAGTAAACGTCCTTGTTCACTTTCTGTTCCTGCGTTTCTCCTTCAATGGAATTCTCCTGGTTACTTTTGACCAAACATAAAGAGAAGAGAACCAGGAAAGATGCAAACAATAAAGACTTGCTCATTTTGAAATACCAGTCCAGAAATAAGAACTTATTAAGAAATAAACACAATTAAAATTGTTCTTGGCTTAAATAGATAAATGTTACCTTTGTAATTTGCCGAAAAACGTTTATCTATGTCAATTAACATTTTATTTAAGGCTAAACTTTTATTATTTGAAAAGTAATTGTGATTTCTTGGTAAGCAATGTCTAAAAATTCTCCTAGGTAACCGAATTCAAACAATTAAAAATAGTTGTTTGTTTTTCGCTTGATGATTTTTAATTCTTGTTAAATTGCTTCGTAAAGATTAATAACCTTGATATATAAATTGGGAATTTTTAGGTAATTCAATTAGTTTTAAGAATTGATGAGCAAGGTGCAATCCATTAGTTTCTAAAAGCGGTGAATAACAAATAAACAGGATCTTATAAATATAGAGATAAGCAATGTACAAGTACATTTACATTTACATAATAATTAATAGATTAATATTGTTATCATTTGTAAACAATATAAAAATAATAATTGGAATCACCAAGATGTATTATTATTACTATAAGAGCATGATATCAGGCATATCCTGGTTATTTAATTAAATAAACATATTTTTGTTGACATAAAACATAAATGACTTCACTTCAATCAAATATAGCAAAAAAGGATGTTTTCAATAATAGGAACAATTCTTTGGGAAAATCCTTATTTTGTTTATAAAAATACATAATTGACAGCAATTTGAGTACAGTATATAAGCCGGGTCTTCATGTTATTCCGCATTTCGCTGTTTAAATCCCAGCTAAGCTTGTTGCATTTAACTAAGCATGTTAAAATTAATCCTTCCATTATTTTTCTTAATTTTGCCATCATGGGCTATTTTAAACTGTACAATAGGCAAGACAATTAAATTAACCGAGATGGACTATGGAAAGTTGCCTGTTATCAAATCAAACTTGCCTCGCTCCAATTTAACTTCATCTTTGATCGGTTACAATTGGGCGGACATAACGTGAGTATAATTGATCATGCTTAAAAAAAATGCCTAGATTCATTTAATTGATAATTTTTGAACTAGGGAAGAATTAGACCAACTCAATGATCTATACAAACCAAGAGTGGTTATGTCGGGAAGTATTCCCGATTATTTGCCGCCTAAATCTGTGCTAGATGCTTTGGAAGAGCTAGCACATAATAGAACACATCCTAATTCTTACAAGATTCACCAGTACACTAGAGGAAAGGTCAGTTCAAGTTTAAAGATTATCTTGTTCGCCATGTTTACATCATTAAACAGGGTCATCCGCACCTGGTCAATGTGCTAGCTGAATTTTTCACTCAGTTAATGGGCCGTTCAATTGACCCTTTGAAAGAGATAACAGTTACCATGGGTGCCTCCAATGCATTGGACTTGGCTGCAAGGGCATTTTTGAACCCGGGTGATCAAGTGATCATTTTCGAGCCCTTCTATCTAATGCTGAGAACAGCCGTCGAAAACTCTTATGGTGTTCCCGTCTATGTGCCGCTTAGGACCAAGAATGGGACTACTGGTAAAAATTCAAATGACTGGACATTTGATGAAAGAGAACTCGAGTCAAAAATTACTAAAAGGACAAAAATGATCTTGCTCAATAACCCCAATAATCCAACTGGAAAGGTAATTTACATTTCGTTCATTTTTGAATTTAACAAGATGGAAAAAATACACTAGGCATTTACTCGAGATGAGCTCAGATTCATCGGTTACCTTGCTGAAAAATATAATCTAGTAATTATTTCTGATGAAGCGGGACTCTGGTATCAGTATGATGAACCTGGTCATATTTACATCGGTAATTAACTAGCTAAAAATTAAACAAAATTGAATTATTAATTATAATTTACCTAGCTTCTTTGCCTGGATTATTCAAGAGGACAGTCACTATAAATAGCGGCGGAAAGATGTTTAGTAATTCTGGGTGGAAAATTGGCTGGGTCATTGGACCAGAGGATATGCTCTGGGCTATTGACGCTATAAGCGAGACCAGTGTTTATGCCGTTCCCACCCCTTTGCAAATGGCTTTCGCTATGGGTTTGGAAACAGAGCTCAAGAAATACAATTCAAGTGATTCTCATTGGAAGCGATTGAATGACAAGTCTTTGAATACGAGGAATAAATTGGTTTCAATACTTAAGTCGGTGGAGGCGGAGGTCATTGTGCCGTCTGCTGGTTACTGTCTCCTTGCTAATTTCACAAGGCTTGCAGATCAAATAGACCTGTCCTTTGAAACAGACTGCAGACCCGGAATGAGATTCCTGACATTCCTTATGAAAAAAGGGGTATATTTATTATTATAATTTTGTCCATGTCAACTTTTATTTGTTGACAATTTTGTGTATTACCTGTTTTTATTATGTTCCATACAAGTGAGGGAGGGAGTGAGTGTAAGGGGAGAGGGAGGGAGATCTTAATCGAAAAAAAGGGAAAGTAAGGGAAAGTGAGAGAAAGTGAGTGAAAGTAGTGGAGAGGGAGAGACAAACAATGAGAGGGAATTGAATGAGACATCGAAAGGGATTATGTGAACGGAAGACCTCCCATAGGCTTAAATCTCCAGCCCTGACCTCATACCCCTGTGACACAAATGTTAGGGACAGGAAAGAGAGTGGGGACCACTGAAGGACGGGATAGGTTCTACTTTCTAACACCGTTTGAACTCTATTTGACATTTGTTTGACATTCAGTCCTCTATTTCTGTGTCTAATGTCCTCCAAAACAACTAATATGTAACGAAAGGGTTGAGGAAAGGGAGCGTTCGTTGCTATGGAGACCGTTTACTTTTACTTACAAGAGCATTTTAGACAATTTTTTCAACAATCGTTTCCATTAGATAGCAGTGAACCCGACCTCCATATACTACAGCCCGAAAAATATGTGGCGCACAGAATATGTGCTCAGAATAACAAATATGAAGACCGAGAAGACTATCGAAGAGTTTGGAAAAGTTATTAAAATGATATTCAAATCTAGGAATTAAATTAATACAATCTCTATACTATAAATTAAGCAAGTGAATTTTTTAATAAAATACTTTTAATTTAGATCACTTTAATTTAATCATTAAATAATTGAACAAGTTTATTAATTAAATTTGATATAAAAATCAACCGAATTTTTATTATTTTTATTTTTTCTTCTTGGTAATAAACTCATCAAAGTTAAAGTTTCACAATCAGCAAGATACTTGTCCATCAATTACTTTTCAATTTTAAAAGGGATAAAAAGGTCGGCCACTCATACAGAAGATGCGATCCATATCCCCGTCGACTACTTTCTTGGTGAACATTATGGGTAATTTACTGGAAAGACTAGCACCCAGACCCAACTTCTCTGCCAGTGCTATGGATCTGGTATTTGTGTTCCAACAGCTGTATATCACACCATTGGTCTGAATGATGGACATTGACTTTAGACACTTTCCGAGGAGTAATTCCGCAATTCTCTCATCATTTGCATAAAGAGGTTCAATAATCCCGTGATTGGTATTCGAGATATTGAGTAAACAATAGCCTAGTACATCTCCATTTTGATTGATGGCCACTGCGTTCACATATTCCTTAATTTTTATCACTTCTTGGATGAGAACTGTTCGGTCCAAACCATCGCAGACTTCTTTGTCGTATTGAATAACTCTTTCAATGTTGTCTTCACTGATGGGAACGACTGAAATGTCATCAATTGCTTCAATCAATTGACTCAAATCATTGACTTTTCCCATAAATGAAATTTTCTGTTTCTTTGGAGAAATAATGAAACCATATTTATTCCGATAATAATCAGATACTCCTTCTCTTGCAAAGAGTCCAATATTCCTATCCTTTCCCATGTGTTCCATACAAGTGTTCAAAAGTCTGGTTCCGATTCCCAATTTCTGGTACTCCTTTCTGACCCCATACTGACCGATATGTGCCAAATATGGAGAGTGATTGACACCACTGCAAGCCCCCAAAAGTTTACCTTATCATTTATCTAGTTTTAATAAAATCATCTAGATACAGCATTAATAATACCAGTGTTGAGATCCTGTGCCACAAAAATTCCTTTGCCGTCGACTCTCATCATAACTTGATTGGCATATTTAGAGCCAATAGAGCCCAAGGAATCCCATATTTCGAGCACTTCCTCACAATCTTTATAATGCATTTCACGGATAATAAGTTTAATTTCATTGTTATTCACATTAATTATGTTTTCACTCATTTTTCAGACAATTATTATTTGAAATATTTCTCAAATAAATTGATAACTGATTTGTATTTCACTTAACTTTAACTGAATTGAAAGTAAAACCAATTTAATGAAAATAATTGATTTGTTATCTTTGATAGTTTATAGCCTTCAACAGATTGAAATAATCAAGATCAACCTTGAACCAATATTTAACTTTGAACAATTTACTTAATTGAAACAGTATAAATTAATTAGGGCATCAAGAAAAATCTTGTTATTTCGCCTTGAACATAATTGACAGCTATTTGACTATTCAAATTTTATCCGTGTTAGAATGATCAAGTTAAATTTGCCAATTATTTAAATATCAGTTTAAAAAGGGTAAAATGTTCCGCCACTCATACAGAAGATGCGATCCATGTCTCCGTTGACCACTTGCTTGGTGTATAAAATGGGTAATTCAGAATCAACAGGAATTCCCAGCTTTTCGGCGATTGCTATCATCTTGGTATTTGTGTTCCAACAGCAGAAAACCAGTCCATTGGTCTGAGTTATAGGCATTGTTTTCACACACTTTCCAAGAAGTAATTCAGCGATTTTCTCGTCGTTTGCATAAAGGGGTTCAATGAATCCCATCTCTGTATTTGTTTCTGTAATCAAACAATAACCAAGAACATCTCCTTCCTGGTTAAGGGCCACTGCGTTCACATATTCGCTGATTTTCACCATTTCCTGGATGAGAAGACTTCGGTCCAAACCATCGCAAACTTCTTTGTCGTATTGAATCACTCTTTCAATGTTGTCATCACTGATGGGAACGACTGAAATGCCATCAATTGCTTCAACCAATTGACTAAAATCCTTGACTTTTCCAATATAAGCAATTTTGACCTTTTCCTCACAAAGAATGAAATTGTATTTATCCCGGTAATAGTCAATTACTCCTTCTTTGGCATTGAGATGAATAGTCCTCTCCTTTCCGATGTGTTCCATAGCTCTGTCGAAAAGCCTTTTACCGATTCCTAACTTCTGGTACTCCTTTCTTACCGCAAACTGACCAATATGTCCAAGATGATCAGTAAGGATAATGCCGCTAATCACCCCCAACAGTTTACCTAAATAAAATTCTTATAATTATCACATTACCTAGCCAAATATTCAAAAGATACCAGTGTTAAGGTCCTGTGCAACAAATATCCCTTTACTGTCGACTTTCAACATCATTTGATTGGCATATTTAGCCCCAACAGAGTCCAGGGATGACCAAATTTCGAGCACTTCCTCACAATCTTTATAATCCATTTCACGGATAATAAGTTTGATTTCATTGTTATTTATATTAATTATGTTTTCACTCATTTTTTGTGTCAAATATTTATTTAATTAATTAATTGAAATGTTTATTGAATTTTATTTGAGTTTATCTGAAACTCAATAATAAGTGAAAACTAATCAGTTTTTGTTCACTCGGATGACCTTCAGTATAGCTTTTGTATAATCATGATAAATTGACGATAAATTGGCCTTGATCAAAATTGTTCCGATAAAAATTATAGATAAATATTTTATTGATAAGAATTATCCGAAAATGTGGTAAAATCGGAACAGGACAATAATTGAATAAAATAATTTTGACAAGAATACGGGTAAGGCATAATAAATTTTTAAATTTTCCAACTAGATCAAATTAAAGTGGATAGAAGGTAGGACTGCACCCACAGAAAACCCGGTCCATATCTCCGCTGACCACTCTCTTGGTGAACATTATGGGCACTTCAATGGCATTAGTCAGTCCCAACTTCGCAACGATGGCCATAGACTTGGTATTTGTGTTCCAACAGCAGTATATCAGACCTTTTGTTTGAATACTTGGCATTGGTTTCAAACAATTCCTAAGAAGTAATTCAGCGATTTTCTCATCGTTTGCATAGAGGGGCTCAACATTAGCCAGGTTTAGATTTGTCATGTTCACACAAATAAAACCAAGAACCACTCCTTTCAGATCAATAGCTACTCGGATCACATATTCATCAATTTTGATCAACTCTTGGATGAGTACACTTCGATCCAAACCATCGCAGACTTCTTTATCGTATTGAATCACTCTTTCAATGTTGTCATCACTGATGGGAACGACTGAAATGCCATCAATTGCTTCAACCAATTGACTCAAATCATTGACTTTTCCCATAAATAAAATTTTAATTCTGTTTGGAGAGTGAATGAAATGGTGTTTATCCCGATAGTACTCAAAGGCTCCCTCTCTGGCAAAGAGTCCAATATTCCTATCCTTTCCCATGTGTTCCATTGCTTTTGCTAACAGTCTTTTCCCAATTCCCAACTTCTGGTACTCCTTTCTGACCCCAAACTGTCCAATATGTGCATATTCTGGGGAGTGGTTGACACCGGTGCACATTCCCAGAAGTTTACCTGCTCAATTAATTTATTTTTACCATGTTATTATGTTGGGTAATTGGCTTTATTACCAGTGTTGAGATCCTGTGCGACGAACATTCCTTTCCCGTCGACTTTCATCATCACCTGATTGGCATATATGTGAATAACTGAGCCCAAGTCTGTCCCCATCTCCAGCACTTCCTCATAGTCTTTGTCCTGCATTTCACGGATAATGAGTTTGATTTCATTGTTATTCAAATTAATTGTGTTTTCACTCATTTTTAATTAAATAATTATTTTTCAATTAAATTTAATTTTAATCAAACGATAACTTATTTTAAAGTAAAACAAAAATTTAATCAATTGCTTCATCAGCTCTGATAGTGACTGGCCTTCAACAGATTGAATAACCAAGATAAAATGACCTTGGACAAGATAACATTAATAAAACTTACAAATCATTAAAAATAAATATTACTTACAAAGAGTTAACAGAAAATCTGCTCGAAAAATGAACAGGACAAAAAATTATTCATATGAAATTGATGGGAAAAACAAACAAGATAATTTGTTAAAAAGAAAATATAAATATAATTGACTAGATAAGTTTAAAATGGATAAAATGTAGGGCTGGAAACACAGAAAATACGGTCCATATCCCCGTTGACTACTTTCTTGGTGAACATTATGGGAATTACAATTTCTATAGTCATTCCCAACTTCTTGGCGATGGCCATAGACTTGGTATTCGTGTCCCAACAGCAGTAGAAGAAGCCATTAGTCCGGGTGATGGCCATTGACTTCAAGCACTTCCCAAGAAGTAGTTCAGCGATTCTCTCATCGTTTGCATAAAGGGGTTCAACATTTGCTATGTTTATATTCGTCACATTAATAACACAATATCCAAGTACCTCTCCATTATGGCTGACGGCCACTGAATTCACATATTCTTCAATTTTGGCCAACTCTTGGATGAGAAGACTTCGGTCCAAACCATCGCAAACTTCTTTGTCGTATTGAATCACTCTTTCAATGTTGTCTTCACTGATGGGAACGACTGAAATGCCATCAATTGATTCAACCAATTGACTCAAATCAGTTGCTTTTCCCAAAAATGCAATTTTATTTTTCTTGGGAGAGATAGTGAAACCATATTTATCCCGATAATAGTCAAGCGCTGCCTCTCTGGCAAAGAGTCCAATATTTCTATCATTTCTGATGTGTTCCAAACAAATATTGAAAAGTCTTTTCCCAATTCCTAGTCTTTGGTATTCCTTTCTGACCCCATACTGACCAATATGTGCGTATTCTGGGGAAAGATTGACACCACTGCACATTCCCAAAAGTTTACCTGAACATTTTTTCCTAAAATTAGATTATCTAGTTAATTATACAAGCGCTACCTGTGTTGAGATCCTGTGCCACAAATATTCCTTTGCCCTCGACTTTCATCATCACTTGATTGGCGTATTTGTAGGCAACGGAGTCCAGCGATGACCACATCTCCACCACTTCCTCACAATCTTTGTCTTCCATTTCACGGATAATAAGTTTGATTTCATTGTTATTCACATTAATTATGTTTTCACTCATTTTTCAGACAATTATTTATATTTTTTTAAATAAGAAAAATAAAAATAAAATTAATTTAATTCAATGAATCGAAAGTTTCCTAAAATGAATGTAAAACTCATTAATCAAAGCAATCAATTATCACCTTTGATAAAATGGTAACCTTGGTAACTTTCAGCAGATAATTTAACCTTGCTTCTATCAAACCATTCTATGATAAATTTTATAAATAAAATTAAATTCAATAAACACTCGAATTTTATTAAATTTATCATGATTTATTCAAGACGTTTATTTTCAATTAATCTTGATAAAATTATGCTTGTTACATTTTTATCACTAACAGATTTTATCAAAAACTTCATTTGAAAAGTGAAAACAGTTATAAAACAAAAGGTTATATCGATTCCTGGGGACCGACATCTGGTTTATCTCGGAGATGGTCATATCAGGATCACATTCGTCAACAATCCTGGTCACCTTCTGGAACATGCCTGAGCGTTTATTTTTTCCGTTCCATTTTAATTCGATGACATAATTACAATTGCTCTTGGTCCTCAACCATAATGCTTGATGAGGTGCCCACCATTGCCAAGGGGTTTGAATTTTATAGACAGTCTCAACTTTCTCCCTTGGTGAACATTGTGGACCGTCTGTCCACTCACCCTTCCTGTCAGCTGTTCCACGTCTGACTTGGTAATATCCACTCCTGCCCTCCAATTTATAACCATGTTCATTTGAAACACAAGAAAACATAACCATAAGTAACAAATTCAAGTAAAATAACAAAAACATTATTATTTCCCTAGATCAATTGAAATCACTTGAAAAATAACCAGGTGGATTTATTGTTTTTGATTTTATTTCAATTAAATTGTCCTGGTGGAAAATAAATTTGTAAATGATAAATAAATTTTCCACTTGTGTTATGTAAATGAAATTCTAGAATAATCTTGCAACTAATGGTTTCTTATTTTAACAAATTTCACGAATAGTAATTAGTGTTCAAGGTAAAACTGATAATAATTTGAGAAAATAATTGACTTCAAACACGATTTTATTATCATAAATAGAATAGACAATCACCTTGTTAATAATTATTTAATCATGCTTAATCATTAATTGGTTATTAAAATATTAAACATTAAGTTTTTCCATTCTTTAAATCACCATGCTTTTTTGCAAATGTTCTGGGCGTGTTCATGTAAAACATAATATAAACTAGGACTTTATTTTGCGGAGTATCTGTTTATTTAAACTATGGCAAGATCAGATTATTCCATTGAATACATTATTTTAGGAGAGAGGTAATTCAACCCAATATAAAAAGGTGATAAATCTTTATCACATCAATTTAATAAGTGAGTGAGATCATTTTTATTGTCGATTAAACTAATTTGATCCAGGATGAAACAATTTTCCTCTTCACTGAGGTGTGAACTTTTTCCAAATTTAATCGTCTAGACTTTGAGATCACTATTTTTAATTTTAAAATATATCTTGTTATTAAATGATTTAACATCTACAAAAGCAAGGTGAAGTGTTTTTCCAACCAATTAAGAGTGAATAACAATTAAATAGGATCTTATTTTGATAAACAAATACTAAAATATACATGCAAATTAGCCTATTTAAATTATTAATTATCATTCATGTTGAAAGTTTGGGTTAATTGTAAACAAGATAAGAATAAAGTACTTGATATTAGAATGATTTCCATGGGACATGAAGTCAGACATCTAGGAGTTAATGGAAGGGGAGAGCCATAATGTTTAGCTTTTCGGTATTTCCAAAATTTTTCGCCCACAGGGGGATATTCCCCCCCCCCAAAGCTCATCTCTGATTTTATTGTAATTTATATGATTATTAATATTACAAACAATTTAAATTCAAAGTCAAGATTTAATATTCAATATTTCCTTTTGATTCTTGGTATATAAGTCGAGTGAATTTCTGTGAATATGTTTAAGAAACTTGTCAAACTTTCAAGATTAGTTTCATTCACTCAACAGGGTTAAAAATGTAAGTGTTATCAAGCTACATTAAATACTAAATAAATTTTAATCTAGGACTGATGTTACCGAGAAACATCACCAGGACCAAGACCAGAATGTCGAACCTCAAAAGCTGTATAAGTTGGAGCTGGTATGGCGTAACATAATTATTATGGTAGTCCTGCACACCGGTGCTGTCTATGGAGTGTTCAGAGCGGTGACTGACGCCCAATGGATGACAATCTTCTTCACGGGTGTTATTGCCGTTCTTTCATCGTTCGGGATCCAGGTACACCAAAATTTATTAAAACTAAAATTGAATCAACAAGATAACTTTCAAATGCCAGTGCGGCGCTCATAGACTTTGGTGTCACCGGACCTACAAAGCAAAGCTCCCCCTGCAGTTGATTCTGGCCTTCTTTCAGACAATGGCTCTTCAGAACGATATATACGAATGGAGTCGCGACCATAGAGTCCATCACAAGTTCTCGGAAACAGACGCCGACCCCCACAACGCCAAAAGGGGGTTCTTCTTCTCACATATGGGTTGGCTTCTCTGCAAAAAGCACCCGGATGTCAAAGAGAAGGGCAATGTTGTTTCCATGGAGGACTTGGATAATGACCCCCTTGTTCAATTCCAAAAAACATTTTACATCCCTTTGCTTTTGTTGATTTGGGCCTACATTCCGGCGGCTATTCCTCACTACGGGTGGGGCGAGAGTTGGGTTAACTCAGTCTCTATTTGTATTGTATTCCGGTATGTATTGACATTAAATCTGACCTGGCTCGTCAACAGTGCTTCTCATATGTGGGGAATGAAGGTATGCCAATCATTTTTCTTGACCAAGAACATTTAGTGGCAATTTGTTTACTGCAATATAGCCATACGATAAACAAATTAACCCGGTTGAGTGCTATTTAAGACATTTGCTGATCGGAGAGGGTTTCCATAACTTTCACCACACATTTCCCTGGTAAGTTTTTAGATAGATATAGAATTTTAATTTTTAACTTGCTCAAAACTCGTTTATTTGCCCATACTCACTTTCCGTATTGAATTTCGAACAGGGACTATTCAGCAAGCGAATATGGGTATAAAGATGTTTTCAACCCAGCAACTTTATTCATAGATATATTCGCGAGCATCGGTTGGGCCTATGACCTGAAGAAGGTGTCCGAGAAAACTGTCCGAAACAAAATGATCAGATCAGGTGATATCAATTTCACAAAGGCCTCGGCGCTAAAGGAGTGGGGGTTCGGAATGCTTTCGATCTCTTCCCCCTTCAATGCAATTATTATTATGAAATACTTATATGAGAATTATTTTACAGCTGACATAATCCAGGTATTTTGTAATAGATACAATGTTGTTTAAAAATGAGCTTTTATCCAGGGACGTTCCAATTCAAAATTTAACTCTTATTTTAATTGTTTGAATAATTTTCCTAGATTATTTGCAGAATAATCTTTGAATTCTCAAGAATAATAAACTGTTAAAGCATTACTTGTTTTGGGTTCTTTTACCATAAAGCGTGAATAGGACCCTGCACACATTTGCTTACTTAGCATTCAATCAATTTATTAGTTATTATTAATAACTTATTAATTAATAAATATTATTAATTAAAACTTAAAACAATTCCTAACAGCTGTTAGCTCATCAAATATTTGACCATGATTAAATAACCTTCAAATTATCAATTGATAGATAATTTTTTGATAAAAACTAATTGAGTTTCATTGAGTTGTATTCCAATTAAATGACTTTAAAAATGAGTGAAAATAAATTGAGTTTCAAATTAATTATCCGACGAATCGAAGCCTCAGATTGTGATGAAGTCCGGGGACTGTTGACAGCCCTCGGCTTTGCGGCCGCGAAGTATGACAACGAAGTCATGATGAAAGTCGATCCCAACGGCATATTTGTCGCACAGGATCTCAACACTGGTAATACTCTAAACTAGCTAAACTAATTTTTTCAACTTAATCATTAATTATTTGCACTAGGTAAATTGATAGGGACTTGCAGTGGGGTTAATCTGTCCTCACATTTATCATTTTTCGGTCAGTTAGGGGTCAGAGAGGAGTACCGGAATTTAGGAATCGCAAGGAAATTATTGACCAAAGCTATGGAACACATGGGAACCGACAGAAATGTCGGACTCTATGCTCAGGGTATGGCTCACTATTATAGAAATAAATGGAGTTTCAAAATATGTGAAGAAAAGCATAAAATTTGTTTCGCCGGAAAAGTCAATGATTTGAGTCAATTGGTTGAATCAATTGAAGGCATTTCAGTCGTTCCCATCAATGATGAAAACATTGAAAGAGTGATTCAATACGACAAAGAAGTTTGTGATGGTTTGGACAGAAGTTTTCTCATCCAAGAGTTGGTCAAAATTGATGAATATGTGAATCGAGTGGCTGTTGGTCTCAATGGAGATGTTCTTGGCTTTTGTTTTATATGTGTTTCAAACCTGAACTACGAAATCGTTGAACCCCTTTATGCAAACGATGAGAGAATCGCAGAATTACTTCTTAGAAATTGTCTGAAGTCAATGGCCGTCACTAATAGTAATGGTATTATCTATAACTGTCTGAACACAAATACCAAGGCTATTGCATTGGCGGAGAAGTTGGGACTGAGTTTCAAAAATAATTCGTCAATACTTTTCACTGAAGGAGTGGTCAACGGAAATATGGACCGAATATATAGTGTCAGTAGTCGAGCCTTTTTTCCATTTTGAGTGCATAATAATTATTTTTAATAAAGTGGATGAACTAATTCCAAACTAATAAATATACATTTGTGCCTTGTGTTTCAGGATGTTTTATTTAAAAATAGTTAATTTTTATTTGAAATTACCTTAGTAACCTCAAGAATTCATAGAATTATACACCCCCAACTTTCCTCTTGCAATGTTTCATATATCCTATATGTTTCCAAAAAATCATTTACTATTTTTTTATTTTCCTTATCTTTCTGTTCAATCTTTGAAACATGTGATTCCATATAGTTAGCAAAAAAACCCATACGATTAGCCCAATTTGGATAAGCTCTCATGTTTTCAATACATTTTACTCGATGACTCTTGAATGACCATAAATTTTTGGATAGGATTTCTGCACATTTAGGTGTGTTGTCTATTGTGTTATCACTGTTTCAAACCTAAACACAGGGAACGTTGAACCCATTTATGCAAACGATGAGAGAACCGCTGAATTACTTCTTGGAAAGTGTCTTAAGTCAATGGTCATCACTCAGGCCAATGGCCTTCTCTATACCTGTTGGGACACAAATGTCGAGGCCATAGCTATAGCCGAGAAGTTGGGACTAACCCTCGGAAAAAATTCTTCACTACTTTTCACCAAAAGAGTGGTTAATAGAGATATGGTCCATATCATATGGATCGCATTTATTGTATGAGTAATCGGGCTTTTTATCCCTTTTAATGCCTGGATAGTTTTATTTACCTCTTTTATTACCTTGTTGATTTACATCGACGAAATAAACTGAATGTCTTGGAGCGTTGAAGCAAGATAATTTTATTCAACAATAAATTTGGATAGATTAAATAAATAATTTTCATCAGGTACGAATTTAGGGTAACTCTTCACAGTTTCACTGGCAAGTACATGCTCTGATGTCTTTTCAGCTTGCAACATTGAATATCTTGGTCTGAAAATTTGACGCAATAGTCGTCCGAAGTCATGGATAGTCTTCTCTGTCTTTACATTAGTTATTCTGACCACATATTCTGTGCGCCATATGTTCTTTGAGCTGTAGTAGGAAGAGGTCAGGTTCACTGCTATCTAAAGAGCAAGATCATTCAATTTGTGAAATAATCTTAGATTAATTACCCCTCTCTTCATAAGATATATCAAAAATCTCATCCCCGGTCTGCAGTCCCTTTCATAGGACAGGTCTATTTGATCGGCAAGTCTTGTGAAGTTTGCAATCAGACAATAGCCAGCAGACGGCACAATATAATCTGCACCAACAGAATTCAAATAGCAAGTTAATAAGTTCCTGGTCCTCAGTGACCTATCATTGATTTGCTTCCAGTGAGAGTCGGATGAGTGATATCGGGGTAACTCTTTTTCCAAACCAATTGCGTACGCGATTTGCAAAGGGGTGGGAACGGCATAAATACTGTTGGAACTGATGGCCGTCATTCCCCACAGCATATCCTCGCGTGCGATAACCCATCCTATTTTCCAACCGGTGCTGCTGAACATCTTTCCCCCGCTGACAATAGTTACTGTCCTCTTGAATAATCCGGGTAATGAAGCTAGATTATTCAATATAGTGTTAGAAATAATTTTATATTTTTACCAGATTAATCAATTACCGATGTGAATATGACCAGGCTCTTCATACTGGTACCACATACCGGCTTCATCTGATACAATAACCAAGTTGTATTTCTCAGCTAGATATCCAATGTATTCAAGTTCATTCCTCGTGAAGGCCTAATAGATTTAACATTAATTAACCTTGTTCATAAATTGCAAGAGGACTAACCTTTCCATTGGGGTTATTAGGGTTATTGATCAGAATCATCTTGGTCTTACTGGTGATTTTTGACTCGAGTTCTATTCTATCAAATGTCCAGTCATTTGATTTTCCGCCATTTGTTCCATTTTTTATCCTGAATGGAACGTACACTGGTTTACCCCGAGCATTTTCCACAGCAGTGACCACCATCAAATAAAACGGCTCAAACAAAATAACCTCTTCACCTGGATTTAAAAATGCTCTTGCAACAAGATCGAGAGCATTGGAGGCGCCCACTGTTATCATCACTTCTTTTTGTGGATTTATTGTTCGTCTCATTAGATATGAGAAGAATTTGGCGACACTTTTGAGTAGACGCGGATGACCCTGTTCATAAACTAGGTGATCATTTTATAATTTATTTGTTAAGTTACCCTGCCCATAGTCATGCTATGCTCTTGGTGGTTTAGATATGACTCTGGATTTGATCTGTTCAGTGCCACTGTTTCTAAAGCATCTAGGACAGACGTTGGTGGAAGGTAATCTGGTATACTTGCTGAAACATCGACTTTAGCTTGGTGAATTTCAGAGATCCTTTCTATATCTGGTCTACAAATCGAAGACACATTAAATTAAAGTAAAATAATAATTTTGATCTTGGTTACTTACGTGATGTCCGCCCAATTGTAATTCAATAGGTTGGAAGTCAATTCTGAGCGAGGTAAATTGGAGCCAATCACTTGGAGTGTTGAATAGTCAACTGGTATTAGTTTTATTGTCTTGTCAATTGTGCAAGGCCAATGTGGCGAACAATGCACTAAAACCAACGAAAACTGGATAAATATAAGCTTGTACATTTTCAAACAACCCTTTTGCTGAATTTATAATTACAATTTTACCTGTAAATTGGGTTCAACTTGGTTTTAAGTAAACAATTTTTAAACAAGTGTTAGATAATTGATAGCTTGATAGATTGCTGATCAATTTTTAGCTTGGTGAATTGACATTCATAAACAAGATAATTAGTTATGATAATTTTAACCATGGTTCCGGAATAAACAGGTGCTAAAAGTCTATCAAATTTTATTTTTAAGCCTGGTTAATTTTAGAAAACAAATAATTTCTATGGATTTCAATGAATTTCAGTGATCAAGGTGAGTTTGAAAATTGAATAATGATTAAAAACATTTAACCCTCGGATACATAAATAATTTTCACGAAAAAATTTAGTAATTTTTAAGCTTGTTAATTTATTTTATTCTAATTTAAATTCAATGTCTTTGTAGTAGGGTTTTCATCATGCTCAAATTCGGTTGAATTAAAGACAATATCACTGCCATCGATATACTCTGATGAGTTTTTAGCTTGCCACATACTAGATCTTGGTCTAAAAATTGTGCGCAAAAGTTGTCCGAACCGATTGATAGTCATTTCTGTCTTCACATTAGTTATTCTGACCACATATTCTGTGCGCCATATATTCCTCGGACTGTAGTAGGCAGAGGTTGGGTTCACTGAAATCTAATGAGCAAGATCATTTAGTTTGCGAAATAATATTAGATTAATTACCCCTCTCTTCAGGAGATACGTCAAGAATCTCATCCCAGGCCTGCAGTCCCTTTCATAGGACAGGTCTATTTGATCTGCAAGTCTTGTGAAGTTTGCAATCAGACAATAGCCAGCAGACGGCACAATATAATCTGCACCGACAGAGTTCAATATCCAGGTTAATAAATTCCTGGTCCTCAGTGACCGCTCATTGATTTGTTTCCAGTGAGAGTCTGGTGAGTCATATCGGGGTAACTCTTTTTCCAAACCCATTGCGTACGCGATTTGCAAAGGGGTGGGAACGGCATAAATACTGTTGGAACTGATGGCGTTCATTCCCCACAACATATCCTCGGGTGCGATAGCCCAGCCCACTTTCCACCCGGTGTTACTGAACATCTTTCCCCCGCTGATTATTGTCACTGTCCTCTTGAATAGTCCAGGCAATGATGCTAGGTGTAATTAGGAATTTATAATTTTACCATGTTCAAGTTGCAAGCAATTACCTATGTGAATATGACCAGGTTTGTCATATTGGAACCACATGCCGGCTTCATCTGACACAATAACTAGGTTAAATTTTTCAGCGAGGTAACCAATGTATGTCAGTTCCTCGCTTGTGAAAGCCTAGTTCCTTTAACGTTAATTTTCGCTTGTTAATTATTCATAAATAGTTTTACCTTTCCATTCGGGTTATTAGGATTATTGACCATGATCATTTTGGTCTTTCTGGTAATTTTTGACTCGAGTTCTATTCTATCAAATGTCCAGTCATTTGATTTTCCGCCATTTGTTCCATTTTTGATCCTGAATGGAACGTACACTGGTTTACCCCGAGCATTTTCTACAGCAGTGACCACCATCAAATAAAAAGGCTCAAACAAAATCACCTCTTCACCTGGATTCAAAAATGCTCTTGCAACGAGATCGAGAGCATTGGAGGCACCGACTGTTATCATCACTTCTTTTTGTGGATCTATTGTTCGTCTCATTAGATATGAAAAGAATTTTGCGACACTTTTGAGTAGACGGGGATCACCCTGTTCATAATCTAGGTCATAATTTTGTAACTTCATTGGTCACTTACCCTGCCCATAGTCATGCTATGCTCTTGGTGGTTCAGATACGACTCTGGGTGTGATCTGTTTAGTGCCACGGTTTCTAATGCATCTAGGAGAGACGTTGGTGGCAGGTAATCAGGTATGCTTGCTGATACATCAACAATAGGCTGGTAAATGTCATTCAACCCGTCAATAACTGGGCTGAAATTGAAATTAATTTAGTTAATTGACATTTTTAATCAAGGTAAAATTACGTTATATCAGCCCAGTTATAATTCAATAGCTTAGAATGCAATTCTGAACGAGGTAAATTAGATGAAATCACAGGCAGTTTTGTGTAGTCAACGGGCACTAGTTTTATTGTTCTATTAACTTTACACGGAAAATATGGCCAAGATTGCGCTAAAATCAACGAAAATTGGAAAAATATTAGCTTGTACATTTTTCAAGCAAAGAAATAATTATGAATGCAATTGAACTAGGTTTTAAACAATTTTTGAACCACTGTGTACTAATTTAGAGTTTGATAAATGACAACTTGGTTAAATCGCTCTCTCTCTCTCTCTCTCTCTCTCTCTCTCTCTCTCTCTCTCCCCTTGTTAAAAATAAGGTCAACCAAGTATAATTATTTTAATGACTTTTTTTGTGTTCTAAAATGAGCATGTGTTACTTAAAAAATCAACTGTACCTATCTAGATAACTTCATGAAAATTAAAATTATGTTTGTATTAGTTTTAATGAATTTCAAGGTTTCTATTTTTACCATGCTAATTCTTCTTAACATAATCTATAACATAAATTGATTTCTAAAATGTGCTGGTTCAATAGCTAAATTCCAAATTAATTTTGCTAAATAACTCAATATGACTTGTATTCAATCGAACGGTAATTTTTAAATTGACTAGTACTTTTAACTATTTATTCAAAAATATATTTGTTAATATTGGACGCAATCCGCAACCCTCTTAATAATTAATGATTTCTCATAAATTTTACCAAGCTCATAATTTTTAAAGTATTCTTCAATAGAATTTTCTTAAGATTTTGAATTTGATCTAGTTTATCTTAATTTTTTGGAGTTTTTTTTTATCAATAAACAGCTGTTAGTTAATCAAATATTTGACCATGATTAAATAACCTTGAAATTATCAATTGATAGATAATTTTTTGATAAAAGCGAAGTCAGTTTCATTGAGTTCTGTTTCAATTAAATGACTTTAAAAATGAGTGAAAATAAATTGAATTTCAAATTAATTATCCGAAGAATCGAAGCCTCAGATTGTGATGACGTTCGGCAACTGTTGACAGCCCTCGGCTTTTCGGCCGCGAAGTATGACAAGGAGGTCATGATGAAAGTCGATCCCAACGGCCTATTTATCGCACAAGATCTCAACACTGGTAATACTCAGTTAAACTCAATTTTTTAACTTGATCATTAATTATTTTCACCAGGTAAATTGCTAGGGACTTGCAGTGGGGTTAACCTTTCCTCAAACTTAGCATTTTTCGGTCAGTTAGGGGTCAGAGAGGAGTACCGCAATTTGGGAATCGCAAGGAAATTGGTGACCACAGCTATGGAACACATGGGAACCGATAGGAATGTCGGACTCTATGCTCAGGGTTTGGCGAATTATTATAGGGATAAATGGGGTTTCAAAATATGTGAAGAAAAGCATAGAATTGCTTATATTGGAAAAGTCAATGATTTGAGTCAATTGGTTGAAGCAATTGATGGCATTTCAGTCGTTCCGATCAGTGATCAGAACATTGAAAGTGTTATTCAATACGATAAAGAAGTTTGCGATGGTTTGGACCGAAATGTTCTCATCCAAGAGTTGGCCAAAATTGATGAATATGTGAATCGAGTGGCTGTTGGTCCGAATGGAGAGGTTCTTGGCTTTTGTTTTATATGTGTTACGAACCAAAATACAGGAATCGTTGAACCCCTTTATGCAAACGATGAGAGAATCGCTGAACTACTTCTTGGAAAGTGTCTGAAGTCAATGGCCATCACTAATAGTAATGGTATTATCTATAACTGTCTGAACACAAATACCAGGGCTATTGAATTGGCGGAGAAGTTGAGACTGAGTCGCAAAAACAAATCATCAATTCTTTTCTCCAAAGAAGTGGTTAACGGAAATATGGACAGAATATATAGTGTCAGCAGTCGAACTTTTTATCCATTTTAATTACCAAAATTTTATCCAAGATAATTAGTTTTCAATAAAATGTTTTAACTGATGAATTAAAAATTATTTATTTGCCTTTGATTTCTAAAAAGTTTATCAGCTCTCCCTCCCTCTCTCTCTCTCTCTCTCTCTCTCTCTCTTTTTTTCCCCAACTTTTCTCTCTCTCTTTTTTCCCCATCTTTTCCCTCTCTCTCTTTTCCCCCTCTTTTCTCTCTCTTTTTTCCCCATCTTTTCCCTCTCTCTCTTTTCCCCCTCTTTTCTCACTCTGAAAAAGAGTGTCGGGAGAGAGACTCGAACCCACAGCTCTCGAGGCTGAAGGCGCGGATTCTATGCGTTGCGCCAGTGTCGGCCCCCTTTCCCCCTATGTCTTATTTTTGTTGGAATAAATGTCAAAACACGAATAGTGAATTTCCCTAATGAATAGAAGTGTTCATCCACTCATTCCTCGGTTATTATCAGTAATTATTACATAAATTCAGTTCAAAAGCAATAAAAGTCTTACGAAAAGCCATTTATAGTCTTTGCGGACATAAGTTGTCATAAAATAGTTATAACTTTTGGGTTATATTTCTTTCAATAACTGTTTATTTAGGTTTTCAGATAAGACGGTTCGTCTGAAAAACTGTTAAATAGCTGTTATCTAATGTGAATTTTTTATGAGAACATCCCTTTGTGAGTAATACCCTTGTAATAACCTTGATCAAATATTGGATAGTTCTGAATGAAAGTTATCTGAATCAATATTTATTCCAATTTATTGGACTTTAATACGAATTTTTTTCAATGAATCGATTGTCAAACAAATGATTGGTTTTTGCGTTAAATCAATATTTGTTATGAAAACCCTTTTGCCGACAGTCAGCAGTTGTTTAGCAATAAAGGAATAAACACTACAAATAAGGATATTAACCGATATGAGCTTGGTATATTCGTATATGTTGTGATATATGGCCTGTAAATCAAGATGAGTCAACACTTCAATGAGTTAGACAAGATTAGTTAACTTTCTCGTGCGAAATAATTTCGTTTCCTATTGTGTAAACTGATAGCAATAACTTGTGGCTAGATTATATGTTTGTAATGGCTATTTGATCTAGTTGCTTAATTATACCAAGTTAATTCTGCCCAGAAATGGTTTATAAGCTGTAATTTTTGAATTTTGTAGATTTGATTAAATTATTTTTGAAAAATTATTGTTAAATATTGGGTCTATGGTTCTTGTGTTTAATTTAGCATGCTAATCGAAAAGTCAACTTCTAGACTGACTCTTTGAAATTTTTATTGTATTTTTCAAAAATTGATTTTGTTTAACTGTAATATTTAAATCATCTAGTAATTTTAACAATTAATGTTATCGTACATTCAATAAAATTGGAAGAGAATGTCCTGATCAATTAATAATTAATTAATTTCTCATAATTTTTTTTTTACCACGATGATAACTTTTCAACTATTAATCAATTGATTTCAAAGATTTAATTTTATCTAGTTTCACTGAATAAATAAGCGGAATTTTGTGTAAACTGTATTCCCAGTCAACTGTAATATTTCAATTGGCCTCGATCATTTCAAATAATATCTTAATAAATGTAATACTTTTGGAAATTTAACAATACCAAATTTTTATTCATGAACTTGCTGTTTTTTGGCAAAGAAATGTGCTTGATTTTAGTGTAGTTAATTTTATCGTGCATAAAACTTCCTCTCATGATATAATTTAATCAAGGAAAAATCAGATTTTTATTTTGAAGTTATTTGATTAACAAACTGTAATTTTTAAACAAGCTAGAGCATTATTATTAAATTCAGTAATTAATATAAAAGTTTTGGAGAATTTAATAAGGAAAAATACAAAATTCCATCTTTACCTTGCTAATTCTTTTTAACGTTTATAAAATTTTTCTCTCAATGGACTTAATATTGTAGGCCAGGAGTACGTAAAGGGTCGTGACGCCAGCCTACTGCAGGCCGATGAAAGGCCCGATACCCTCCACAAGAAATGCTTTGACTCTGCTTGCGATCAAGAGTCAAAATCACGGCAGCTCTAGCCTACTTAGAACTGTCGCCAATCATTTACGATCATTAG
>JAQGBD010000853.1:0-22236 GCA_034698165.1 Punctoribates punctum | reverse complement strand
GAGAGAGAGAGAGAGAGAGAGAGAGAGAGAGAGTTTCGATTAAATTCCTTACCCATAAATCCTTGAAATGTGAACCTAAGAAAAGAAAGAGAAAGTAATTTAAAGCTAAATTGATTTCGTCTCTTCTTAATGGAGTGACTTTTTTTAGTCAATCTCTTCTTTTTTGGCGACGATATTGAATGAGTTTTGCAATTAGTTGAGAGTCAATCCTCTCAATAATAATATTGAGTAATATTAGTGCCAATAATTCCTTACCTGATATCGAGTTTCTGCCAAAATGAGAAAATAATGCTTTTCATGCAATAAATATAAATTAGTGCCGAAATCAGTGCAAAGAAGGAATAAAAATAGACCATGGTATTAATGCCGGAAGTGTTTATTAAGTAGTAGTTTTCCGATTTAACATTTTGGAAAAGTATTACAAATATTGCCCATTAGTTAGTCATATAATAGTAATAATTAATAAGAATAAGAATTAGAGAACATTAGATAATAAGAAGAATAGAATAATCAGATTATAATCAATAAATCGATACTAATATTACAATCAATTCAATTGCATTCAAGAGGTCTTCGTATTTGAAATTTGGATCAGAAAAAGAACAAAATTAAGACAAATCTCTGTTTAACAGACATTTCTCTCATTTACAAGATTTTAAATTTTTATTATGACTTTCCTCGACAATTGTTTTGTTACTTTTGTCGCTATCTTTACACTTATGTATCAAATTTGTTGAAAATTTAGAACACATTATCCATTATTTTTGTTGTGCTTTCGTTACAAAAATTTATTGTTTTGTTTCGTTTAGTTTTCAATTTCTAAAAAATTTCATTTTTGGGGGTTTTTTCAAATCTCTCTATCACTTGATTAATGTGAGTCACTGTAGTGGTGGTCACATAACCGGGTTATCCCTCATTTCCACTTTTGTTTTGACAACAAATGACAATCTTTTCTGACTGGAATCGATTTGTGAAAGTTTCTGATTTCGTAATTTTAATCAAAAGCTTTTTGAAGAAAAAACATTCAATTTGTTGACAATCAAAACACAAACAGTAATAATAATATCAATTAGTTATGCAATTCATTGAATAATAAGAAGAATAAGAATATAATTGAAGAATAAGTTTAATAAGAATTGAATAATAAGTTTATAATCAAATAATTAGTGGAAAATACAATCAAATATTAAAATTACGACAAATATTACATTGAAATCTATGACTTCTAATTAGTTAACGCATAATAACTAATAATAATAATTAAGTAATAAATTTGAGAAAAATGCAATCAATCAGAGAATTAATAAAATCTGAGAATAAGTTATAATAAGAATTGAAATTCAATTGAATCAGATTATAATCAACTAATAGATTCAAAATACAATTAAATATTAAATTTACGACAAATACTAAAATTCAAATCTTTTATAATAATATTAATTAACATATAATAAGTTTTCAATAATAATAAAGTTATGCAATCGAGTGATCAATAAATATAATTCAAGAATAAGTTATAATAAATATAATAATAAGTAATATAATTAGAATTAAGATTAATAATTAAATAATTAGTAATTAAAATACAATAAAGAGTCAAATATTAAATGACGACAACTATTAACGAAATCTGGTTTCAAATAGTTTACGGAATGGATAATGAATTCCTCGTTGAAAATGAAAGTCAAGAATAACATAGTTTTTGGTTCAGAGCATAAACAATAATATTTCTTATGTTAAGTCAAATATTTGACTTTTGTATCGATGTCTGTATTAAACCGTTTTGTCTTTTCGTTTGTTATGTTTACTCATAATTGTCATTATTATTGTTATTATTATGAGTTTCGCAAATTATTCTTTGACTTCTATTCTGTTCTCTCTGTTTGACTCGTTAGAGCCCTTTTCACTTATTCTGTGCTCTGAACAAAACATATTCTTAAAGGAATAGAGAAGTGGAAAATAATTCATTCTTTTGGTGTTTTCCCTTTTGATGGTCTCTTAGTTTTTTGAAAGTTTAAACCATAAATGCTTTTCAAAAAAGTTAATGTCAAGGAATGTTCACTTCGAGAAACACATTAAATTGTTTTTCTTCTTGGAAATAGTTTCCTAAAAACTTATACAATAATACAATCATATAATATATAATATAATAAAAATGAATCCAATAATGAATGGTTTGTAAAGTTTTTTAGTTTCGTTGAGAGAAAGAGATCTAAATATTTCTTATATAAAAAAAACAGCTTTTGAGTGGAATGTCGTTTATTTTGTCTGAAGAGAAGTGAAAAAACATTGAATTGGATTTTATGCAAATATATTGCTCTCAGAATTTCACAGTTTTTGTTTATAACTGGGAAAACCTAAACGTAATCTCCATTAGAAATATTACATCAAATATCAAATCTTTGGTTGTGTTTAGTAACTGCTGTTTATGCATATCATTGGTCTTTGTAAGACGTTTTACACAAATATCATAATAATTATAAAGCCTTTCAATAGATTTAATAGTTTTTGTGGAAATTGTATTTCAAACTTTGGTTTTTCGTATCGGATAGACATTTAAGTATACAATTATTTCTGTTCGCAGTTATTGTGCAAAATCTTAGTCTCTATCACAAGAAAACGGAATCAGTTTCTGACAAAACACCCAAAAAAGCAAAGACTGAGAGAAACCTGATATTGAAATATCATTTTTCTCGTTCTCTACTTTTTATTATTTATATCTTTATTTCTGAAATCTCTTTTGGAATGTTATAGAGTATTGTTTAGTTGCAAAACAGGAGAAATAATAAACGAGTAAATATGAAAACAAGAATTTGTGCAAAAAACAGTTTTTGCTTTTAGTTTGCTTTTATTCCTCGTTTATATAATTCATAATCTCTTTGGAATAGAATTTTTGTGTTTTTTGTTTTTCAGAACTCTATTCAAACGAATGCTTAGAATTAATGGCTTTGTTTTTGGGCTTAAATCTAAAGAGAATCTCAATGAATCACAATTAAAATGTAATATTAAGTAACTAATTAATTAATTAATTAATTTAAGTAATTAACCGCAAAATTCAGCTTAAATTTCACCGAAAAAATTGTTTTCATCTAAATTGATCTGAAAATTGTCGTATAATACAAATGCCGTACAAACAAACCCATTATTAATTGTTCAATAAATATATAGGAATCGTAAGAATTATATGAGTCGACCAAATCTGAAGACTAGTTCTCAAACAGAATATGATTTCAATTGAGATAAAAGTCAAACACACAGACAGTAATAATAATAATAATAATATTAATAATGAAATTATACTTCATATCCATTAAAACATAAATCTTAAGCATAAGCTCTGAAATAAGAAGATTAAGGAAAAGGGAAGAAGAGATGTGAATGTCTTTCAATGTTTTCTAATTAAAATGAGCCGTAAATATACATAAAAGTATTTTGATGTCGGCTTTGAATGTCTTGATTTTGATGCCAGGAATACGTTCCATAACATAACCAGTCATTAATTGTGGAGAAGTCTGTATCTGTTTTTAGTTTTGTGTCAAATAATAATTATGTTTACTCTTTATTATCCATTCCATTGGAAATATGATTAATAACGACATTAATTAATTCAGAAAAACATTTTCTCCATGTTATTAGAGTTAATAGAGTTATAGGTTTGCATTCATTTCAATCTGATTGCAAATTAGTTAGAAAATGATTTTTCACATCTCCTTCAGAGCGCTGTCTTATCTCAAAGGAATGTTGTCTTAAATTTTTCGCTTTTAATTATCTGTTGTTTTAATTAATGATTAAAACGGAAAACTCAGAAACAAAACTTAGTTTTTCATTAAGTAATATATTAATCGATAATATGATAGCGTTTTCGTCGACTAAAAGATAATTTTGTTTTCGGAGGAAATATATGTCTTTTAATATGGATTTTGTTTGCATATAGTATTGCACTTCAAGTTTGCGCGAATGCACAGCACCGGCAAAGGCCTTCAAATCTATACTTTTAATATTGTATTCAAATCTAAATATCAATTATTGTAAAAAAGCAGTTCAACAGAGCACTGGATTTCTTTCGTAAATACATTTCTTATATTTTTAAATTGTTTTCACTTTTTTTCAAAACACACATTAATATCAATATATTAGTTAATAATAATTATTTCTTAAACTCAACGTTCAATTGAATTGTATTAAAACTTTGTGAACGTCAGGCTATACACCAATTAGTCCTTCAATTAGTCAAAAGCTCTTTCATTTCATTTATGATTTATATATAGTTTTGGTTTTGTTTTTTGCTGACCAGAAAGAGAAACAAAAACAATTGATTTTATGAGTAAACATATGGGAAAGCCTTCAATTGTTTGATTTGTTAAACGAATCGGTATATTAGAGCCTAAGATCAAAGACTTTGCAAAACAAGAGAGGAGTCAAACCCGAGTCAAACTCAGAACCCGAATATGCATTGAAATAATTGATTCAATTATTAGCGATTGTGACAAATGTTTGTTTTGTTTCTAACAATTGATGTCAGAGAATGGTTCGCCTCATTTGTGAGGACACTCTCCTCGTGAGAAACAGTTTATATTTTACACTAATTTTGAGATCAATTCAACTTTTTCTCTCACAGAGTAATGAAAGGGAAGGCCAACTATTCTCCGCTTAATTGCCATATTTTGAGGCTTATAATCAATTATTTCTCATTAATTTCACTCTCAAATACCCTGGATATTGAAAACTGGTAGTCATTTGACTGTCCGGGATATACAACATAATAGTGATTATAAACAAATGGCAGAACAATTCTTAAGTACAATTCAAATGTATCACAAAAGCCATCATTTCTTTGTCTCTCAGGATATCATTCAATTCAAATGACTATTATTTATGACTAGACTTCAACTGATTGGGGAATCGATTGCAGCAAATGTTTCAACATATTTAAGTATATAATAATAATAATAATAATCAATAATAACCAGTTAATTGAGGATTTATATTATGGATATGTTATAACTTGAGTATTAGTTTCTCACAAAATTGTATTAATTACTCAATTCAATAGAACTTCTGATTTCGTTTATTCCTTAATTAGTTTTGCATTAAGTTCTGTGACATTTGATTTCCTCCAAAGAATATCTCAAATAAACCCGATTTTAATAATTCATTAACTTTTGGTCTGAAACTGTCCTCAGTGTTGACTCACAACTGAAGAACAGCATAAAGTCTGCCATTTTTTGTCTTTAGTTTGATATCGAAATTATGAGAGAAGATTAAAATAGTTTCCCTTAAAAAGCTTAACCTCAGCATTGAATTTGGGAAAAGGCAAAGCAATAGCACAAAACCCGTCGTTTTAATCTTGGAATCACATCATTGGTGGCTGTCTTTTCACTGTATATTATGATAGTATGAGCGATGATTTTTTTTTCACAAAGTGACCATAACTTCCGGTTTTCCGAATGACACAAAAACACAAAACATTTTTCTTTTGAAACAAATGCACGAAAATGAAAGAAAAGATTTTTGTTTCTCTATAGTAGAAGAATATGTTTAAATATATATCAATATATTTATATAATATTATGTAAAAAGAATTGAGTTTTTCTTCAAGAATTTTTCTTAAATATATATTTATAGTAATTTTAGTTTAATAACAATTAGTTTAAATGGAAGAACATTATTTGCCAAAATTATATCATGTTCATTTTTTGACTCTTTCGTTAGATTTTGTAGCAATTATTTCAGACATCGCTGTTATCTCTGATTAAAATTTGCGTTTAATTTAATCTCCAAATAAAAATTCCTGTTTTTAAACTCAAATTATGAAATCTCTTGAATATGGCTTCAGATTCACAATATTTAGTCTTATATTTAGATATTTTCCTCATATGATACACATCTCTGAATGAAAATATCTATTAAATGGTTTGTATTTCCAAACTCTTAGAACAGAATCTTATGCTTTCCTCACATTTCACTACACTTTTGGAATGTATTCATCGAAAAATGTTTGTGGAAAATGAGTTTTCATTTTGAAAGTAATTTCAAATTTTCGACAAAAGTGTTCTCCTTATAGAAAAATATATAACATTTTCCAATTTTTTTCCTAAATATTTTCAATAATTTTTAAGTTCAGGCAAATGGAAGTCTTAATTGTTCTGTAATTTTCAACTAATTATTATTATTATTATTTTCATTATTAAAATCTTTCCTTCGAATGAGTAAACATTTGCCTAAATATTGCTTTAGAAGAGTATATAGTTTTGGGACTATTTTTTATATAAAAACCGAATTTTTGGGAAAATTTTTGCGATCGAAAAATCTTTTTTCACAAATGAATCGTCAATTTTGTCGAAAAAACACTTTCTTCGGCAAAACTTTAATCAAATCGATGTTCAGGTTTTCGGAGATGTTTTCAAATTCATTAAAATGTTATCTCAAATATGAATGAAGTAATTTGTGCTCAAAAACGCCACTCTATGTGATGAAGTCTTTCTTAGGATTAGGTGTTTCACTGTATGACTGAGTATTTGCTTAGAAAAGTACGGAATGTTTTCCCATTTTATGCATTTTATGCTCAAATTTTGTGAGTTTATCGCTAATAACCAGAAGAGAGAAAAATTGTTTTGTTTTTAATTGAATTTATGATAAGAGATGTCTGTGTTTTGTTACGAGTATTCAGAGGTAGTTATGACTGAATTTTCACTGTTTTGTCTATTTTTCGGTCATATTTCTCCAACTGATCACTGAATATATATCTCGGAAATGATCTGAAAAACTGTAAAACAAAGAGAAAGACAAAGAAATGATAAATCAAAGCAAACGAAAGAAAGTAAAATCAAATTATATATAAGACATATAAGACATACCAAAACTGCAATTCTCGGCCAACTCTCTGACCAACTGATAAGTGGGATAACAAAACCAAATCAAATAAAAAACGATAACAAATCAAAAATACATATCAAGAAGTCTAAGGAATAATCAAAAATCAATGAAACGTAAATCAAATAAATAAAAGTAAACAAAATTTTTTTCTGATAAAAATAATAATATTATTGAAAATAATTTTTAAAACTTGTTTAACAAACAAATCATTTCGTGAAATATATAATAATAATAAATAATTTTATGCATTTAACAAATAATTATTTAATTATTTTGTCCATTGCTTTGCCATAAATAAAAAGCTTTTGTTAAGTAAATGAGTGTTTGTTTGGTTGTGTTTGTCGTGTGTTTTAGAAAAATTAAATTTTTAAATATAAATAAATGTTTTACAAAATATTAATACAATTTAATCGAAGAGAAAACAGAGTAATAGTGAGGGAGTAGTGAAAGAAATCAAAAAAAATTTGTCAAACAATAGTCGTGCGGATTGTTTTGCAATTTCTCAAAAGCGATGAGCATTTGTTTTATCTGTCTTTCAGTTGCAAGAATATTATCAAATGTTTGGATAAGTTGTGAAAAATTGATTTTAAAATTTTTGTTTTTCAGAGAAATAACTCAAACGTCTCTCTTATCAATCATTTTGAGTATTTCTCTTCAAATAGCAATTTGATTAATATTTTGCAAATTCTTTTTACTCTTGGTTTTAATCAAAAGAGAGAACAATAGACAAGAATTTCATTTAAAAGCTTAGAATCAAAGAATAAGTTAAGCGACAAATGAAAAAATGAAGAAATAAGAGCTCAAAAATTGATTTATCATTGAATTAAATGAGGCCAACGCTGAGCATTGATTTGTGTGTGTGAGAGAGGGAGAGAGAGAGAGAGAGAGAGAGGACAGGCTGAGGACCGGCACTCACTTACAACTGACGTCTAATTAAATTAAGTAAATCGCAAAATAGTGACAAAACGAAGCGAAACGTTAAACAACGCCTATTCACGACTCGGAAGCAAAAAATATCCTAAAAGTCTTAAATGAAGTCATAATTAAATAACATTTTTGTGTCGATTAATATCACTAAATATTCTTGTGATGGGATTTGGCCAACAAAACTGAGCTGTCTCTCTCTTAATTCTGTGCCTTTACCCACTTATGAAGTGCAAAATCACTAGAAATTACTCATTTCAATAGCTTTTAAATTATACCTAATTTAAAGATAATAAATATGTAATAAATACGAATTAAATATAATTAAAGCTAATACTGAATAAAAGCTTAATTTTTGTTTTTCACCAAGATTATTCTTTTGTGAAACTAAATGATTAATCGTAAAGACATTGCAAATGACTAGTTCTGTGTGTCTGTCAGTTCTCTAATCCAATTGATTATTGGTTTTAATAGAACCGATTAATTAGAGTGCAATTTATGTCTTATTTTTTATCAAATAATTTTTCCAAAATATATAATAATAAATATCTTTAATATAAATTGTAATAAATTTTTGCCTAAAAGATGATTTCGATTTGTTTTTCGTTCAAATTATTGGAATAATAGTCGGAATTGTATTGTATTTGAAATGTCAGAACCAAACCTCAACTGAATTAATGTTATGTTTATTAAAGCCGACGATTTTAATCGCTGTTTGTGTTTAAGAGTATAACAAATATAATAATAATTGAATAAAAAGCTGTCTTTCAGTCAATGAGAATAGGAATCTGTTGAGCGAGTGGTTAGTCAGAGGAGGAAATGGTTGCACTCTATCATTGGTTATTAGCTTATATTTGTATCAATTTTATGATTATTCTGATGTTTAGGCAAATAATTAATAGAAAGGATGAGAATTCCCGAACTGTTCGCTTCTTTTTCATAAATCAATAACAAAATGCAATTATTTTCACATATTTTTACCATTAATTCTCTCAATCTTTTCAGTTCTCTACTCTTTTTTCAATCGATAATTGCCTCACAAATCCGTTGTCATTACAGATAATGCCCACAGTGGAAAAATTGTTGGAGTAATAGATTGCCTCAAATATAATTAAGTATTTTGTGAATGAAACAATTTCTCGGCCAATATTTTTCTATTTTAATTAGTTTTTCTAATCGATTATTCCGTGTGTTTGTCATCAAAACGACTGAGTCATAGGTTTTTCTCTCATTTGTGTCGGGAATTCACATAATTTCTATTTTCTGGTTGCCATCAAATAATGTATTTTTAGTAATAATCTCTTCTTATGATTATATGATAAACTCACATAAACTCACATAAACTGAGTTCCCTTTTGAAGTGTACGACCAGTTTTGCTGACATTTTAATGAAAGAGTGCATCACTTTTGGCGAACGCACTGATAAAACATATGATATAAGAGAAGAGACATATATTAAATCTAATAATTAATAAATAGATAGTTTTGTATAACAAGTTTGCCAATCAATAGACATAAGAAAGAGTTAAGAGCTTTAGATGACTAGAAATGCAATCGTTTTCACTAATAATAATAAATAGTTTTTTTTGGTTAAAAATTGGTTTTCATTCTAAGGAGTGAATCAAAGCTTAATTATTAAACGTTATGCAAAAACAATGACTTTTATGTAACTTTTGTTTTATGTGCGATATATTATACACAACAAAGAGAAGAGAGAATAAAATATAGTATTTTATAAGAATAAGAGATAATAGAATTGAATATAAGAAAGAGAAGAGAATAAGAGATAATATAAGTTATGAATAACACACAAAATAAGTAGAAAGTCTTAAAATACTATTTGGCTCAGACATGAATTATCAATGTCAGTGACGATGTCAGCGACGGTGTCAGCGACGGTGTCAGTGACGGTGTCAGCGACGGTGTCAGCGACGGTGTCAGCGACGGTGTCAATGACGGTGTCAGTGACGGTGTCAGTGACGGTGTCAGTGACGGTACTCTCACTAAATTATATTTTCAAACAATGACCCAAACAAACGGATAGCACAGAATTATTTTTTTTTGTTTCTTTTTGCTTAAGAAAGGGATGCTTTGCTTTCATATTTTTATCAAAAGATGTGAACAGACTATTCCCATAAATTTTATTCTTGTTCTTATAGGAAAAGATGCAAATTTTAGTCTGTTTTTGTCCGGATTCAAATCTTATTGAACAAAAATATGATGTATTCTCTGTTTTGTTACAAACAGATTAATACTATTACAAGTTGTAGAGCCGTCGAGGCATTTAACCAATCGATATATATATATATATATATCGTATTTATATGGTCTGAATTGCTATATACAGACAATATTCTGTATAATAGAAAGAGAGAAAGACATGGCGGCCAATAGTGTTGTAAATTTACAATAAAAGTCGTAAAAGCAGAGCATTTGATACTTTTTTGTTGAAACTATTTTTTGGTAATAAAGCGGACAAACAAATAGAAGAAAACGAAGTATTATATGTTTATAGTCTTAGAAACTCTTCTAATATCAGAATCGTTAAGATTTTTTGTTTTTTAAAAATTCATTCTAAAAGCAGTTTACAAATATATATAATATATAAGAGAGTAATGTGTGAAAAATGAATGAAGAGGTGAATGCGGTTTCATATTTTGGTTTCCTTTTAAGAATTTCATTCTGTGTTTCGCTTTTGATGTCTGTCTGTAATGTTTGTGTATTTGTTTGTGTCTGTGTTTGGAGTAAATTGTCTTTTGTGTCATTGTTTACGATGTTTTGCATTTGTTAGTCTTAAACGAGACCTGTAATACTCGATTTCCAAGAGTATAGCCGTTGAGACTTTGGATGGCGACCAGTGCCTCGTCATAGTTGGTCATCGTTACGAATCCGAAGCCCTTGCATTTGTTGGTCTGGAGGTCGCGAATCACTTTCACGCTCTGGACTGCGCCGAACGGACCGAATAATTGCCATAACAGTGACTCTTCGGTGTCGGGCGCCAGATTGTAGACAAAGATGCACCAGCCTGCTCCATTTATAGTGGCGTTTGCCGCCAACAGCGGGTTTGTCAGCAAATCGCCCGCTAATGGAGAATATCTGTGAAAAGCAAATATATTTTGCATCAGTTTATAGACTCTTCACTCAAACACTTTTGCGGTTTATTTTTATATATCAGTTCTGTGACCACAACAAAGGTTTTTAACCTAAAATATAATAACATTCAGTGATATAAGAATAGCAAAAATGAATATCCAGTTAATCGATAAGAATAATAATAATAATAATCAAAATTTTTCATCAAAATTAATAAACAATAAAATTAATTGTAAAATAATTATAATAATAATAATAAATAAATGTCACCTTTCACCAAATGATGGGTAAAAATAAATATGAATTGTTTTGAGCGCAAAATGAAATTTTACTCTCAAATAATGTTTGCAATTAATATATGAAAACTTTTCAATCAATATTCAAATAAGCATTTGTTGGGAACGAAAATAATATTAAAATGAACTGAAGTAATGAACTAAAAGTAAGTTTGCATGATACGTTTGTGTGTGGCTGTGTGTCTATATGTGCTGTGTATACGATCTATCAGGGTGATGCTCATGTGATGGCCAAAGCTTTTATTTCTCTTTATTTTCAGATGAAAGAGAAAATCAATGAAAAAAGACATTTGTTTCGGAAAAATATATGAGTCTTTCAAATCGATTTGGAAATGTTTTTCTGCTCTCAAACCCATCTCTTATTCATTGCCAATCAGTTCTTCGTTGAGTTTATGAAATATATTTTCTTATAATAAATATGAAAATAAATAAAAAATGAAAAATTCATCGCAAGACTGAATAAACTCAAACTTCACAGTCGTCTGAAAAAGTTTATAATTAATCACTAAAAATAACTATTTTTTCTCTCGAAATATCTGATATATTCAAAGAAGTTTATTCTGAGCCAAAATGAAATTTAAGCATCGAAATCATTTGAGCAAGCAGCAATTACTTGATTATCTCTATAACAAATTGTCTATCAATAGAAGTTTAAAGAATTTTTGCGGGAATACAATAAATTTGGTCTTTCATTAAATTATATGAAATGTCTAATAAATCAAACCATTCTTTTTGTCAATTGATATCTGAAAAATTTGAGGCAAAAAAAATAGAAAGTTTTGGTCACTAATCAAATCATTAGTTCTTTTCCGGTATTTATTTCAGAGATATAAATGAAAAATCATTTTGACTTCAAATTGGAGTAAATTTATTGTTTTATCGAAATATTGGTCGCAATTCGCTGTTTCTAAAAGTCATTTGTCGAGAGATTGTCTTCGATAAGAGTTAAGTACACTCTTTATAGTAAACACTTATTGGGCTATAATTATAATTATAAGTAAGTAACAGATGTATTGAATTTTTGCATTAAAGTGCTGTTAGTTTTATGCAACCAAAAGATAACGTTTGAATTAAACGCTTCGATACCGGAAAGTCCAGCCATGCGTTCCAATTGAACAAAAAGTCGAATAAAGGGCACACCAATGGCACAGACCAATGGCACACCATTTAATTAAAAACTAATGAGAAGTATCTCTATTTCAATAGACTCTTTCGGTAGTAATGATGCCATACGTATGTCACTAATGTCCTAATTTTCATTGAGTTTCCGTTCATCTCATTCTCTCTCAACTCATTCCGAGCTCTTTATCTCCATTTCCTTTACAAAAATTAATTATTTTATACAAATTTGTTCTAAAAATCAATAATTGTTTGGATGGGAAGTATTGGAGTTAAGTCTGTATTTAAGGCAAAAACTGATGAATTGTTAATTTGAAGAACAATTCATCAATAATTGGGAATCTATTAATTGATCTGACATTTGAGTCAAGTGGAGGGCAGTGTGTGTCGAGTCAGGTGTCGACTATGCTGTTGTATGTGTGGTTGGTGTCAGTGACAACCATTGTGTTTGTGTATTACCCATACCTGGAGACCGGTGACATAGGTATGTACCTGAACCGATTGGCCGGATGGTGAATGGGACCGGCAAAACGGCGCTGTGGCGACAAATAGGCTGCCAGTGGTGCCAACGCCTTTGCATTATTACTGGGATTATTGGCGAACTTGACGGTAATGGGTTCGGTAGAGCCCTCGGGAATAGTGTTGTGCAAGTGTTTGATCGCCCGCTCGGCCTCTACGCGTTGGTCATACCGCACAAAACCTACTCCTTTGGACAGACCTGTAGACGAACAGACTTCAGCATAGAGGGCACGATCTATGAGAGCAAATCAAACCAAAGGCTAATTAAAAACCAACTCAAAAGTCATACAAAATTATAGAATAATATATTATAATTCAACCGATTTTTAGTCTGATTTTCGGTGAAAATGTTGTAATTCTGTCGACATATCAATCAATATATTTAATGCAAAGTTTATCTATATTTTAGATTCAATTCAATTATATGGTAAACAATACTAACGATAATTGAGACAAAAGAATATAAGCCAACAAAAAGAGATAAACATTACATTACTTCGCATTAAAAACAAATGATAAAACATTGGCCGCACAGACGGAACAGACCGAACAGATGGTTAGGCATTACCTGTGATGTTATCACAGAGAATACGAGATGTGATGATACGTCCGTATGGAGCGAACAGTGCCTCCAATTCTTGTTGTGTCATCGACTTAGGAATACCACTGACATAGAGGTTGGCCCCTTTGATGGCTTCACTGCTCGGTCGTGCAAATGAGACCTACAGACGGCACAGAATAAATACAGAATAAATATTAAAATTATATGATCAACACAACACCAACACATCATTTTTTGACCATTTCTATGCTTTTATGTCAATTGGATAACAAGAATAGCCTCAATTGAAATTAAATTAATGAATTTGTAGTGAGTGCTGCACAGCCTAACTGCACAGAATAAACTGTCATTTTATTTATGTACAGAATTCAGTCATTATTTTATCGTCCAATTTATCAAAAAGGCTATACCTATGAAAATGATTCACAAATGTAATAAAAAAGTGAAACCCATTAAAAGGTATTTTCACTTATTTTCATTAATGTTAGCCAAACACAAACATTAGGACAGGCAGTCAGACAGACCCACCGATAGAGTCATATATCTAATGGAGTTATGTAATATATCTTCGGTTATACATATTTAATATATGATCTGTATTTGTGTTAATACAAATCCAGTAGAAAAGAAAGTGGAGAATAAAAAAGCAAAAAATAATCAACAAATATATAGATATACGGATTATATATAGATTTATATAACAAATATATCATTTAGTAATGTCTGCCGAGATTTTAGTGAAGAACACAATTTTTTTCCGTTCAATAATTCATTTCTCAGTTGAGTTAAAGTAAAGGCATTTCCTTTTCTTTTGGGCTCAAAATATTATAAAACAATATAACATAAGAAAACTGTTTTGTGTGTAAATTCTGTGTTTCATAGGAATAACTAATGTAATGATTAGATGGTTGAGTATATGTGTGAGCATTACTTTAAAACATCTGTCTAGTGATCCAGTGCTGGGCTCAGTCGCTCTCCAATCACACATATGTTATCTTTCACCTCAATATAAACATAAGTTATTATTAATACACAGCACTAAACACTCCAATGGATTCTATAACTATCTGCTGCCTTAATATGCGGTTTAGGCTGTGCTCTCGACGACAACTTTTCAGGTTTTCGAGGCAATCGTTCAAAAATTTGCTGATTAATTGAATTGCAAATAAATAAAAGCGAAAATTCGGTTTCAAAATAATGTTTGTCTTCTTTTAAAATATGTTTAAATTTAAATTTCAGTGAAAATCGATTCGAGAAATAGACTCAAAGCTGAAAACTTTTGCCCTATTTTTAGTTCAAATACTTTTTTTGCTCAAATGATTTGATGAAATGAAAAAACAAATTAGAAATGTCTTCAAATACATAAAAGTCATGAGAGGGGCCATAAAGAGTACTGCAATTGTGGATACACTTTATTTATAGGCCGTCCACTGGTTATGTTTTATATCAATTTTTATAATCATATAAGAGGACAGAGACTACTGTTCATTGCATTCACTTCCATTGTGAGTGCGATAAAAGCCAAACCAAATTACGTTTATTTAATTAAATTCAGTGAAATAATGAACCAAAAACACGGTTTTATGGATGGAATCAAATATAAAAAGCAAATAAAATGGAAAACGTTTTCCTGTTTTCTAAATGAATTTCTTAACATTTGTTCGACTCTTTATTTTAGACGAAATATATTATATATACAATAAAAAAACTTATTTCGCAAATGAATGGCATTTCATAATTTACACGCTTTTTATCATTGAAATAACTTATTCCGTTCAATAAAGTTCAATAGCGAAGGCGAGCCCTGACTGCAGCTGGTATTTCGGATTTGGAGAGCAGTGGAGAGCAGAGTAGTGCCAAACCGTTTTGACTTCACAATAGTCTCAATCAACGGACTTTCCATTGAAAGCAAAAAACGAGAACCAAATAGAAAACTAAAAGAACCGAAAAAGATATACATTTGAAATATTTTTCTCTTTCAATATTTTTTGTTGGTTTTAGTGATGGCCGGTAAGGTTGGCGTAAATCTCACTGACATTGAGTCCATTTCAGAGCTCAGTAGACATATATCTTCAGTGTCTGTGAGTATGGGTTCAGTGGTGGGGAGCGATAGAGAGCGCGCATTCACTCCAAAAGATATCGCGCTTCAAATGGATGTAATATTTCGCCTGAAAGGAGTCTCTCTTACAAACCCTCACAGACTTTTGAAAAATGTTTTGCAAAGAAAGCTATCTTTCGATAGATTGACGATTGAAAGCAACGGAAATAAGAGAAATAAATTTTTATACGATATTACTTCTCAAAAATGTTTACGAAAAAGAGAGGATCGAGATCTTTGCCATTCATTACTTTCGATTTTCACCCCATCCTCTCAATCATTGTATTTACAAATCTCTTTCTCTTAATTCTATTGAATGTAAATCTACTGAAAACTATATTTTGAAATCCATTTCCATTTGAGAATTATTTTCATATAAAGCTTTTCGATAAAAAGATGAAACCGAGGGAAATGACTGAACTTGTTTACAGTGGAAAAAAATAATCTGGATTTAAATATAAAGCATAAATCGATATTTCAAATAATAACTATAATAATGGATATAAAAATATAAAGCTTTCAAATCAAAGAATATATTTGTGCAGAAAAAACATTAGAAACAAATTATTGAAAGCATTTGTGGAAATGCTTTGACTGAAGCCCACAAAGTCTGAGAAATTGTCGTCAAAACAAATCAGATCTGAAGCTTAGCTTTGATGTCAAGTAATGGAGAGAAGAGTTTTTTCAAATCTAAATTAAGTGTGATTTTGACGAACAAGACTTTCCAACTATTGCTGACACAACTATATTATCCAAAAGTCTTTAGCACTGAAATCGAGTGACGCCCTCATCAATGGTGTGCAGCACATGTATTATTCCCACGTGTATAACAATATCAGTAAATACTTTGTGTATCATTACCTATAGCTTTCATTATTCTCTCTCTCTCTCTCTCTCTCTCTCTCTCTCTCTCTCTCTCTCTCTGCATTCCTCCCTCCCTCTCCAATCTCCTCCCGATTGCATTGTCTTTGCTGTCATTTAAAAAACGTCACAAACCAATGAAGAGAAAGTGAGACCAAATACAGAATATAAACGAAAAAAGAGAGGCCTTTAAAACAGAAATGACTCACAAATTGAATGAAAATAAATCGAAGAAATGATTCGTTGAGTTCAAAGAAGTACTTAATTTCAATTAACTTTGAATGAAATGAGAGCCAAAAGAGACACTACTGGGCAGCACTGCCTCTGATGCGAGACTCCAGCGAGAAAAAGGTGAAATAACTCCTTGAATAACGAAATTCGCGAAATGAATGCTTCGTTTCCTTTTTATAATTTCATTAAATTAAAGGCAAAGAATTTGGAGTTTAAAAGATAAAGAATTTTGATTTGAAAAAATCTTTCTCTTAATTTCATCTAATAATTGAATAAAAGGTCAAATATTTTGAAAGTTAAGACCTAAAAGAGAGTCATTAGGGAAATGAATAGAAAGCACAGCCGGTTGTATGTTATAAAAATCGCTGAAATGAAGAAAACGAGGAAAAGAAGTTATTTTTGGGATGAATCAGAAGAATACTATTAAATGGATGTAAACGCTTTCTGTATAAAAATACTGAGATTTTGAGTAACTTTTTTCAGTATAAACAAACAGTCGGTATGTTTAGAGTCTTTCTCACATATCACAGATACAGAGATGTGCAGAGCACCGACCTTCCACTTAAGTAAATCATGTTATGATTATTATCTCGAATAAATTGTCCAAGTATCAAGCCTTTAATCGTCCGTTCAAAGGGTTTGGCTAATAATTTTAATACTCGTTTAGTTTGATTTATGTACTTTGATATTCTAAATTATGCAAGAGTATAAACACTGACACCACCTTTGAACAGCTGTATTTCAAGATTTTAGGTCCGGGACATCATTTGAGGCACACATTTGACGCCAAAATTGTGTAATCAAATGATTTTTGTCGCTCTAATTGAATTCACACCAAAGATGTTCGTCGTTAAGACAAAACAGCCTTTTCTTAATTGGATAGCTTGTTGTCGGATGTACTCGATCAATTTTAGTTAAAATTAGACCAAGATCAATTCAAGGAGAATGTGGTTTTAAAGTTCCTAGCTCAATATTTTATGAATATTTCAATATTAAAAGTGGGTTTACATCAAAGAATGAATTCGATGCGAAATACTAGCATCAAATAAATCTATTAAAATTCTCTGTTAGCGACAATCCCCGAGGTATACAACCCCTGCCTTATTTTCAATGTCGGTGTTTGAGGGGAATATGGTTTTATCCTTTTATTGTCAACTGTTTTATTATTAACGGTTTTCTCCTCGTTTTGGAAAAAATATAGTTTCACTTAATGGCCGAAAAACGATTTAAAATGTCATTAATAAAAATTAAAACCAAACAAACTTTTATTGTCTTGTTTTGTAGTCGGAGACCATTGAGAGTAGTGATGGCTTTTTCTGCGTCTTCTGGTCGGACATAATTTACAAAACCGTATCCTAAGCTTTGGCCTAAAATGTGAAAAAACGTCATTAAATTTCACGAATGAATATTTGGATATATTTCGTGATTTCACGCCTTTTCGCGAATGTTTTTGAGACACAAATCACTGTTTTTTCGCTGAAATCATTAATTCGGTGAAAATTATTTCAATGAAAAATGACTATAAATGGGTCTAAACTCTGAAACTAAAGTCTGAAAAGAGACGATTAATACTCATTTTTATAGCTAATCGATTGAATCGATCATTAATTTTGATTATCTTTCTTTCATTTCTCAAAAACTTCACGAGAAGTCGAAAATCTTTTCTCTACAGTCGAGGCACGAGCGAGGGGTCCAATTGTGGGACATTACATACAATGCCTCAATGGTTGGGACAATAAATGGGGCCGACAATGGGGGCAGCAATGGGGCAATGCTCGTTAAGCTCGTGCCTGAGTGCCAGACGCGCGTGCGATCAGTTCAACACTCAATACAATATGCAAATGAATGTGTGCTCTACAGCTGCGGATCAGCTGCAAGACTACAATCAAAATAATGGGTCAGACATTGCTATCGTCTGATTACTTACACAAACTCAGGTCTTTCACAGTGAAAGTAACCGAAAATATTTTTTCAAATTTATTTTAATACTTTAGTGACGTACAGATCTGGGACTGAGTGAAAATTGATCCTGACCATTATTCATATTCTAGACATTGGATCTGCCGCTCAATATTTTCTATATATTATAATATTTTAATTTTGAAGAGTCCCCGAACACATAATTATCATCATAATTGTCTAACTCTAATTGTAATTCACCAAGGTCACTATCATTCGTTCCAATTAATTAATAAATCCAATAATCAAGGCAATTTTTTCTGAAAGCGCAATTTAAATCGAAAATCAATAATAGTTTGTATGGTATAAATAGATTTGCAAAATAATTAATATTTGAGTGAATCATCCTGATCGATTTAAGACTAGCAGAGGCTAACTGAGCATTGAGCTTGGTCATTGGAATATTGTAAAATGTGGTGAAGGGAAGGCATGGAAGCATTTGTGCAAAACTATATGTAAAATGAAAATAAAAGACGATTTTATACTTGAATTACCGGTGACTTTGTCGCGGATCAGTTTACACGACTCGACTTCGCCGATGGAGGAGAAGAGACTTCTGATCTCTTCCTGTGTCATAGTTTGTGGCAAATAATTGACGATAAGATTGGTTTTGGAGTCTTCGTTGCCGCCCAAAGACTGGACCGAAGAGTTACTGTTGTGTAGACTTCCATTCTGTACGTTCTGTACCGGAGATGAGTCCAAACCATTCATTATATCAATAATTACTAAAATACGATTCAAATACACAAAATTGAAAACAGATTTTGCTCTTATGTTGTGTCGAACAACAACTCAACAATAATATTAATAATTAATATTAATTCTTGAGTTAAGTATCAAATGAGAACAGAATAACTCAAATATCGATAACTAAAAGGAGAGCAGAAAAGCTTAGAAACAATAAAATTATATTCCAATGGAATGGATGAATAAGACAGCGAAACACAATGAAATGGATGCACAGCTTCCCGACCCTACTATTAGTGGCACCGACACCACCAAACACCGCAACGATGGCAACCAAACGCACGTAACGCGCATTCGCCACGAGATAAGAGTCAGGAGTCTAGTCTACCGCTCAATACTCAGATAGCACAGGGATATGAGGATATGGCCATTGATGTGGATGTGCTGCGCAGACAGAGCTCGAGCAGAGCACATCACACACCCGTTACAGTGAACGTACACACAAAGCACAGTACTGTTAACCCAATACAGTACTCAATACAGTCTCCACACAATTACTCTCCAAAAATGCTTTTTTCTATTTTCTCTTTTAATTTATTTTCGTTTTAATGTGTTTGCGATACAGAACTGCCCCAACATTTTCATTAGGGATTCCCCACTAATTCCGTATTCCTTATTAAGTGCGGCTCTAATTCGCTTCAATTCCTTATAATTTTTGTTTATCGGAAAAAACAATATCGAGTTTAAGAGCAAAATAAAAGTGAATTTTCTCTTTGAAAACACTATTAAATAAGAGAGTAATTCATAGTTTTGGCTCAAAAATAGATCGATTTTGTTGGCGCACAACACAGACAGCAGTGAGTCGTTTGCAGAGCACTGGTATAGCACTCGTACACAAAGTGAAAGCCGACTCAAAGCACTAAATATTTTGCATAATATCCAACACAACACTAATACTACTCCACTGTTAGCATGAATTTGAGTCTGGACTGCAATGACTTGTGCCAAATCATTTCAATATTTAATATTAAGCTTTGGTAAGACTGCTCTGATCTGCCAGCGAGAGGGAGACCCTCAGAATGAGAAAAAGGGTGGGAAAGGAAATGAAATTCTATGCAATTGATGGCATCGGAATTGAATCGATGGTAACAAAAGTAGAAATAAAATATTACTTTGATTTTCGCACAAAACCCAACACTACTTCACACAAAAAATAACACTTTTTTGGCCCAAAATTACTTTCTTATATAAAAATAGGTGTTTCGGCTCCGAATCGTTTTATTCACAAAAATAAAGGCCAAGTATTTAATCATATCATCCATTTAAATGTAGAAAATCTATAAAATATTCTCTTTTCTGTTATTCTTCTCCAAGTTATCAATCATTGAATACAGTTATCTATTAGAGAAAATTCTTTGAAAAGTTTTCAGATTTGAACTCAACTTCTGGAAGGCATGAGTCGGATGAGTGGCGAACAACAAGGTTTGCAAATTAAGTTATTGTCATTATTTTCCTCTATTTGTTATCTCTATTCTGTCCTCTTATCCATAAAATTGTATTTTGCGGTAAAAATTCTGGCGATTATCAGCTTAAGAGTGCAAACAAATTATGTTCACCAAAAGATGAGACCATTTTTTCTCTTCTGTCCATTCGTTTCGCAAACAGTTTCCTCAGTATTAATAAAATAGACTAAAAATATATTTAATTATTTCTATGAGAAGAGCAAAGAATTGTGAGTTCAAACAAACAGATGAATCATTCAATGGTTTTTCCGATGGTTTTCCCATTTGTTACACTCGTCCTCCCATTCTTTGTATCATTATTGCGGACATTAATCTATACCTGGATTTTCCCATTTGTCTGTTTTTACTGTTAATTCCAGACTCGAGTAGCGATGACTCAGACTCTGACTTAAGAGTTAAGAATGTGTCCAGACTTGTAATGCGACCGATTGGTCACACCGGCAAAGCCAAGAGGGGACACCTTGTCTTTGATGCCACTTTTGAATCAGGTATAACTCATTTCAAACAACATTACATTAATTTTATTTATTATATATTGATTTCAAAACAAATATCAAATAAAATTTTGAAATTTCGAAAATCATTTTACACTAGAGTTTAAAATTTCATTATTATCTTGTTTTTAATTAACAAATAATGAGATCTAAAATTTAAAACCTTATGTCATATAATCCGAAATATTCTGAGTTATGTTAATAGTTGAGACAAATATTAAATTATATTTATATTAATATATTTTACGCATTTATTTAATATTTCGACAATTTTTACTAAATATTCAATTAAAAGCATTTCAAACAATTTTCATATATTATTAAAAGAATATAATTTAGGTAAACAAAAAATTCATCAAATTTCGAGAGATTCAAATTGCAAAATACTTTGGATTTGCTAAACAAACCTGGTTCTAATCATTAGAATTAAATGACATGGTCGTTGTCAGCATACTGTTTTAAGCTATCAATTGACATAATAATGAACTAACATGTTCATTTGATTCAATGAACTTTAATAACCATTAATTTATAAAATATACTTTTTGTGACTCAATTTTAATGAATTTCTCAAAATTTGTTAAAATCGTTTTTAAACTCATAACGCAATAGAGAAGTGTTGGCCAAACATTCATTTCATTTCATTTTTAAAATATTTCACTTAAAAAATAGAAAAATATTATTGAAATTTTTAAATTGAAAATATTATTATTATTTTTATTTATTCAAAGAAAACAAACTCTAAATATATTTAAACGATTCAATCATAATATTGGAATCCTATCCATAAGAATAGTCAATGATTTCAATGTAGAAATGTTATAGAATTTCCAGATATTTATGTCAGCCTTAAAATAAGTGAATAAAAAGTACTTTATTCCTATTTATAAATTTCACGGAAAAGTTTTTCGACAAATATTTTTAGCGTCGCTTTAATTTCCAATTAAAACAAACACTAATTCAGTCCTTTAAATGACACTTAACTGCAATACAA
>JAQGBD010000852.1:0-22239 GCA_034698165.1 Punctoribates punctum | reverse complement strand
AGGAAAAAAATTTGTCTTACCCCCCCCCCTGACTGAAGGTGCTTGGGCATCATCAAATTATTTCATTGATCACTGATGTCATGATGACATCAATTTCTTCAGCTAAATTCAAAATTCATCAAAACCTATGTTATTTCCCGGAAGAGCTTACTTTGAGGCAATATTTATAAAAGTTCGGAAGGGAGGAAGGTCATTTGAATCATCGACTAACAAAAATTAGATTCTGTCTAACAATATATTGTTTAGAACCAGTGATTGATTTGCTTTGAAGCTCCGGTGCATTACTTACCCCCACCAGAAATTTTGTTCCAATCCTTCGGAAATAATTTGCAAAATAAGTAAACCATTAGAGAAATGAAGAGCTTTATTGTCATACGTTTTGTATAATCAAATGTATGCCGGATCCAGTGATGATCAAGGTGATCGTATTAGTAGTAACTAATATAGTGGTAGACATTACTTTAAAGAGTCATTCGGCAAATTCATACTAAGTTTGTGGAAATTCAGTAGATTTTTCAATTTCAAACTACCCTTGTTTAGGTTTTGTAAAAGTCTGTTCTCAATCAATAGATTTTGTTTTTGTTTTTAAATTTCACATTAGGCTTATGGAGAGGACATCGTATAGGTATAGGACTGTCGAGGATTATAAAAAATACTATGTCTTTAGAGGTTAGCTAACAAGTCCTGTCCCTAAAAGGGTCTCATAATTTTGCCCCCAAAATACACTCTACTCGAGTGAATGCTCAAAGGGGGGTATATCTCAAAGACCACCCCTAAAATTTTTGGCCGAAAGGACCCCCTATGGACACCCTGAATACAAATTTTGTCGGACCCCCCACCCCCTGAGCGAAGGTGATTGGGCATCACTGCTCTACTCCCTTGAAAACACAGAATTGATATAAATGTTTGAAATAAGTGAAAAACTGTCGTTATTTTTGATTTAAAGGATAAGTTCGATGAAAAACACGACAAATGTTTTTCACCGTTTTTTGAGCTATAATTTCAGAGAATTATTAAAGCACTCAAACTTGGGTCAGGTCGCGACTCAGGGTTCGATTGGAATTCATTCATACTCTAAATGTTATGTGAATTGGTCTGAAAAATTGAAACCTTTTTCGCTCATTTGGTAGAAGAAGTTAAGAGAAGTTAGCAGTGCTTTGAAGTTGAAGTTAGGCTCAGCTCTCAGAGAAGTTATCAATTACTTTGAAAGCGGTCTCAAAGTTATGGGTTTCCGTTCCTATGGATTGAAAAGTGAAATAAATGGAGAAAAATTGAGTATAAAATTAGAGGAGAGGGATATAACTTATATAAATGATTTGACTCATTGTGCACAGAATAAAGTGTTCTATGGTATAGAAATTGCTATCATTCGAACTAGATTAACCTTGTAAATATTCCAATTCCTATATCTGCCTAAGAATCTCAAACATTGAACTTTTAAAATGATTGATAATCTAATATTAAGACAAATTATCGCGTTTTTGAAATAATCGGCAATTTTTTCAGACAATGATTTAATTTTTGCTCAGAATATCGGCAAAAATGAGCGAAATCTCTGATAAATTGTTTAAATTTGGTGAATATTAGACATAAATCAAATCAAAACCAATAATTTAAATAAAAATGTTTCTATCGCTCGATATTTCAGATGTAATGTAATATATTTGATGTCTTTCACAACGTTTTCTTCAAATTCATATCAAATATGTTTTGAAACTCGAGTTTCAATCAAATCAATGTTCGTCTGAATCACGATTTCAATTGTAACGGATGTGTCCAATAGATAGCCATTAGGGAAATATATTATTTAACATTTAACACCGGCATATGTAGGCTTTCCCATGGATGTCAAATAGTTAATAACACCATATCGTGTGTATAAAATTTTTGTATTAACGAAAATTCCATAAATTTATTGATGTGCTGGAATTGTAATCATGGAAAACTAAATTTTCATGTTAACATAGTAGTAATCGTATAATAAACCTGTTCATTTCTGTATGAAGATAGTTTGAATGTTCTTAGAAGGGAATGACATTCGTTGAGTTGTGTAATAAATCACAAATGAAAGCGATTCAGAAAATCGTCAATAGTTTGGACGCGTTTTTCCTTTGATATCATTTGATATTATTCTGAGCGTAAGTTATATTCAATATTTCATATTTTGTAGATTTTTTCAACAAAAATGGATGAAAAGTGAGAGGAATTGACGGAAAAGTGAACAAAAATATGAGCCACTCTTCATGTGATGGCTTCACTTTGGAAGAGGGCTGTCATCAGTTCAGACAATGATTGGTTTTGAGCTCTTATTTGTCTGTCAGACATATATCTCTTAGCTATTTATGAATATAAATGAAGCGAAAGATTAAATTATAGGAAAAAAGAGAATTGAATTTCCAGCAAAATTAGATTTATATCAATTTACTCCAAAAACTCATATAAAGCTTTGACTTGAATTGATTCCTAAAGTCTATACATTTATTATTATTATTATTCAGGTAACTCACAAAAACACATACATTTATTATAACCCTATTCCTCTAAAGGAAGGACCTAGTCCCTGTTGTCAAAGTTAAAGAATATGATCGACACATTTGATATATAACGAGGCCATCAATTCATTGGATTCACATTCAATTTAGTGGATAATTGTCACTCAATTGTCACTTAAACAGCGATTGGCTCCCAATTTAGCCGGGGTAACTCATTTTATAAATAAATCAATACCCATTTACTTCATCTACTTATTCGGTTTTACTGGTACGAACAAGATCTAATTTTGAATAATATGCCAAATGATCTTGCAAATTTTCTCACTTTTCAATTGAATCAATAAAATTGTGTTTTACTAATTACTCAACTCTTTTAATAAATAGATAATCAATGATTAAAAATAAAATGTTTGTCAATCTATGAATCCTTGGTCATTCATTTAATATATTGTTTGATTTGTTTTCATCAATATTTGATTGGAAGACCTCTTGAAACCAGAAAATGTTGATCAGGCCATCAATCAGGCCATCAATCAAATGAATTATTCATTCAATTAATTAAAGTATTGAATTTGTAGTCAAAAGTCTTGGAAACGGAATATCTTATCGTTAGTTAAGTAAATGTTTGAGACTTTTATATTTCATAGAAGAGAAAAATCGGAATCGAAATAAAATCCCCGAAAGTGTCGATCCATTCGGGAAATTGACTTTTTCTTATATAAATGTCATTTAATTATACCAAAAGAAAGTCTTTATAAAAATCCCTTTGAAGTGATTACAGTATAAAAATCTGAAAACAATTCAAATGATTATAATTTCCTCTTTTTTATCGATGATATCAAAGAAATGAAAGCAATATCGAAGACTCTTTACATTGAGAACTATGAGTCCATTAAAGAAAATACGATTCGCTTGAATTGTGGATAAAAATTGATTCGTTTTATTGATAGAAATTTATTACTATTAGTAATTAACTGGAATATAAATTACCAGACTTTTCTAGAAGTATTAGACAGGCAAACTGGTCATCGAACTAGATACTTTGCACATAATTGAGCAGGTTAATCAATCATAACATTCTGTTGGGATAGAAAAGAAAGTTAACTAATTTTGTTAATTAAGTAACGGATGAAAAATAGTTGATATCACATAAAAACCAATTTACGTCTAATACAAGAAAAATTCAATATTGATCTGAAGATTGTGACTATCAGTTATGCTGTGCTCTCTCTCTCTCTCTCTCTCTCTCTCTCTCTCTCTCTCTCTCTCTCTCTCTCTCACTCTCGTCTAATGAATATCAGGAGTAATATGAGAAGCGAAGGAGTGAACGGTCGACTGATTTACACATATTTGCCATTAAAAGTGTCTGATTATTCTGACGATAATATTTACTGAAAATATGAATAATTACTTCTTATGTTTCCTATCAAAGAAGGGGTTGAGATGGGGTTTATGTAATCAAAAGCCAACGAACGAACATAATCGAGTAAATAAAACCAAGATAATGCAATTAAAAATATTTCTCATTAAGAAAATATAAGATTGACTTTGAATTCTTGTTCGGTTGGCACCACTTAATGGGTTTTTGGGAATTTTGACTTTCATTTGGTGGCCATCAATAAGATATTTACTTTGATTTTATTCGTTAATCGCATTCAATAGATTTCATACAGAAATCGGATGAAAAAGAAATTTGATTTTAGATTAAGAATTACAGAGAATTGAATTGAATCTCACATTTTCTTAATGGAAATATATTTTTAAACTTATTTTTTCCAAAATTCTCTTCAAAAATACAGACGAATCACAATTTGACGACTTTTATGGTCTTCTTCTGCATCAAAAGCACATTTTCAGTACTAAACCTGAAACTGGGTTTCATTTTGTAAGTTGAGCAAGGCAAGTTTTTTAATTGATAACGTAAATCGAGTTTCGACTGTAGTTTGAGAACTCGATAACTGAAATCTTCTGAAAGCACTTTGAAATTGAATTCTTTATTTGTCGACACATTTATAAAAAGTTGAATCAAGACTTATATTAAATATTTTTCATAAATTCTGAATAAATTTGAATGTTTTGCCAAATTTTTGACTCAAATTGGTCTGACATCTGAAATAAAAATGATAATTGTGGACAATCATTGGTGTAGGACAGGATCATAACCAGTAATGACCGAACAACTTATCTAAAGAGGCGAAAAACAAAAATCAATAAATAAAAATCTCACGAAAGGGTAGAAATGGATATTCACTGATATTATTGACCAATTCTGGAACTTTGAGACACCTATTTCTTGTCAATTACCCTCACCCTTAGCGTCGTTAGCTTTTTTCAAAGGCATAAAAATGTTGACGGAGTCGTCTACTCTGAACCCATTCATATAAACAACTTAACTCAACTCAACTAGATCTGCATATAATTTGAAAATGATCATACCTCCTTTAGACCATATTCATTTCAGAATCCTACAGATTCAAAATCATTTTCTAGAAATTGAGTATTCATCCTTGTTAAACACAACAATACTACTGTAGTACAAAAAATAAAAGTTGATATAAGTTTTGTTTATTTCATTTTTATTTAATATGAGCTCAAATGAGCATGTTAATTATTATAATGAAATTTACATCAATTTTACTCAAAGGTATTCAGAAATATTAAACAGATTTTTGAATATTACACAAGAATTTCATTTAGAGTATTAATCAAGATGATAAATTACTTTAAACTGAAAATCTGATATAAGAGCCGAATTCTATTCTCCAGACATTAGTAGACTTGTTTGTTATCGAGCTAGTACATTCTCTAAAATTGCTCTCAAATAATATAAAATAGATGTACTTTTATTTCAAATATAATCCCTAAAAGATTTTATAAATGAATTCCATATTTTCACACATAGAAGAACTCTTGAACTCTTGGAACTCCAAATATAAATGAGCATGCTAAAATGAATGCCGTTTTATTAGGTTTAATGCTTTAAGTTATTGGGTATTAGGCCTCAAATACTGATATGTATTGAGTATTATATTGAATATTATTCACAAGAGGGTCGTTTCGTCAGATTAGAGCTTGCAGCTTTACTCCATAAACTTCGCAAAAAAAGGATTGATATTGAAATGGTTTACTGTTTTGTATCAAAATTGAAATCTCAATGATATGTGTTTCGAATGAAATCAAATTATGATTAGAGTCCAGAATTCATTTCTCAAATTCAAAATTGAATTTCTTTGAGAATGGATTTTATCAAAAATAGATAATTCATTTGACGACCAGTTTTAGACAATTTGGTAATCAATCACTCGATGTTCAAAACTAATGATAAACTTCTGTCGAAAACACGAAAGAAAACTACAAATACTTTTACAAAGAGTTGAACGAAACTCAAGAATTTTGAGTAAAGAAAAAAAGTATGTTTTGTGAGTTGAGTCGGTTTTCTCTTTTATCCAACTTTTATATGAATAAACATTTTTTTTTGTTCGCCGAAAGAATAATAATATTTTGAGTAAAAAGACATTTGAACTGAAAAAGTCCTATAAAATTGTGCAAAACATTAAGGAATCGGACATTAATGTTAACGGCATTTGTATATCTAATGGCAACTGTTCTGTAGAGTAATCTGAGTTCCTTCTGATTTCACAATCATAACAATTACATTCTGTGTCATCCAAACAGCCGTCGCATCCATCCCTCGCCTCACCATTTGGCTCAACATTATTATTGTTTTCCACTACCGTCTGATTATATTCTTCGTCAACAAAAACATCAAAATCTTTTTGATTTGAATTTTTGATTTTTGTTTTATTGTTTTCGTTATTAATAATAACTTTTGTTTCGTGAAATTCGTAATTAGTTTTTCTCTCTTTTAATTCATTGTATTTATTTTGTGCCAATTCTCCGATTCTTGAGCTCAGGTTCGCTGGTTTTTCAGTGGTTTCCGTCGTTGATGTAGTCGTGGAGAACATCCTTTAGTTGAGGGCAACTCCACTAAAAGCCTATATTAGAGGAAAGAATAGAAATATAATTATATTTTGAAAAGAAAGTCAATTATAAGGAAAAGAAAAAATCTGAGAAAACTTTATAAGAAATTAATCTGAAAAGTGAGTGAACTAATGGAGAGTTCATTAGAGAGATTTACTTCAAAATCAGGTATTTTTTGTTATCAAGTCATTGAAGCGGAACTACACATCATTTTTATTGACTATTCACTTATTCTAATGTCACAAAAGGATAGCCTTTATAGTCAGAGAGTATTGAGAAGACGATTGACGTGTTTCTCTCTTTTTCAATACTATCTGAATAATGAAAACGCCTAATGACTAGTGATTGCATACAATTTAATGAAAACTTTCATCTAAATGGAGAGAGAGAGAGAGAGAGAGAGAGAGAGAGAGAGAGAGTGAGAGAGAGAGAGAGAGAGAGAGAGAGAGAGAGAGAGAGAGAGAGAGAGAGAGAGAGAGAGAGAATTGGGTGGATATTGAGTGCTCTCCGTCAGAAAGTAAGGTAATTGTAATCGTCTGACAAAGCAATTGATAGACATCTCAAAGAGAAGATCCCAATAAATTTGAATTCAAATTGTCTGCAGAATATTCTGTGCCTTTAATTTAGAAAAAAGCAAAGGAAGAGAAAAAAATAAGAGATTTTTTCGACTATAAATTCTTTGGATATCAATATTGAAGCAAATTCTTAGTGAATTTATTTCTCGAAATTGAGTATTGATTTATTCGCCGCAGAATTTGCTTTTTATTCAGAATTAAAATTTTTCCAAAAAGATTCAACTCATGTATGAAATGAAAGGATTAATTCTAATGTTTGTTGGTATTACTGAACTGAACATGCAATTCATTGTTTCGAATGTCTGGGATTAGGTAAAACCTCATTTCACAATTGATTTTTATTGCAATCATTAAATTTATTGATATTTGTATTGCATTAAACGCATTGAACAACTGAAAGTCAAGAATAGGAATAGCCCTGACACAAAACATCTAAAAATGGATTCAATATGGCAAACGGCAATTATGATTAATGGCCAATCCTAGGTTATGGATAACCTAAATGGTATTTCCAAAATACAAAACAAAATTACCTTTTATTCGATGCTTTCGTCGTAAATGTGGAAAAATTGGTTCTCTGTTTCACTGACTTTCACTATATTGTGGACTCAAAAGTTTGAACGTCTGTATACCATATATCGTAATATATCTGACTTTTGCTTTGAGGCCCAAATATTTTGTCAATATTTACAGAATATTCTGTAAGATATAGCACTTGCTTTATATACTCTACTTTGCCTCACATTTATTGCCAGTTCCTTACAATTCAGTTCTGCCGTCTATTGAGGCTCAGAATAAAGCTTATTAGCTCTGCTTAAGCTCTAAGCACAGGTACTCATCGCTTATCCTCTTTGGACAGAACTTACCAAAAATCGATAAAATAAAATAGAAATTCTCTGAATTCTGAATATAATCAATCATTTTATTAAAAAAAATGTGTTTAACACAATTGATCTGAAAATTTGTTTTCATTTCAGAATTGGAGAAAATTCAAAAAAAAAAACATATTTTTCATTGCCTTCCAATTATATGACTAATTGAATTTTAATTAAAGTATCAAGTTCATCTAATGAATACTAAATAAGAAGCCTTTATTTGAAGAAAATATTATTTATTTATTTCACAGCAAAACAAATGAAATAGTTTTGAATAAATTATCTTTTTTAACGAATTGATGTCAAGTTTGACATTAAAATGAAATTATAACTCATTCTTATTGATGTAAACTTGGAATAAGGATTTCACCGGTAGTTAGTAATCGAGTGAAATATTTAGATATTATTATAAATGAGTGAAATTATAATATATTAATCAATTGAATTCACGACTAATTAACCTGCAATATATCAGAAGCACAGTTTAAATTCATTTCTTCCAATAATTAATAAATTGATCACATATTTAGTCAATTGTTTGAAAATTCATATTAATCTATGGTTTCGAATAACTTATTTTTGTGTTACCTTTGAAACATATTTATAAAATAGATGTGTCATCTCTCATATAAATTTCGATTCATTGAATAACTTGCTCGTTAATTCAATATAGGATTGAGGTTACCAAGTTGACTTTTAATGTGAGCACAGTTCAAGAATTTAAGGACTCAAGGTTTGCTAATACATCAAAAATCCAGAGTATTTACAATTGAGCCAGAAGCTTTTATAAGTTCATTAAGCTCGTCAAATGATGATTGTTGAATTACCAAGCTCTCTTTGAATGCAAAGATATCAAAATATTTAAATTATTTTGAAGTTGTCATCTCTTTTAATTTGACGAGTGTGACCTGTTGAGCGGTACCACCTTGGTAAGCTTTACGGGCAGAACCTATTGTCTGTGCAATCAATTTGAAATACATGTTATCTGACGACTGATTTCTATAATCGTTTTCAATAAAAAGTATCGGCGAATGATTTCAATCAGAGGTGTGAAGCAATTTCTGCTCATCACTAACTAGACTACAATAGATATACAGAGAAACCATAGAAAGATCCTATAATATTCTATATAAGACCATGCACATTTTCTAACTTATAATTATTGGAGCTTTAATTGAGACCCCTGTGCACAGCCCTGGAATATAAAACTAGAATAACAAGAATGTTGTTTGGAATTGAATAGAAGAAGTGGTGACACATTCGCTACAAAACAACTGAATATACAGAATATTATTTGCATTAGTGATGAGTGCGTCGACAGAATACAGGCTCTGCTGTAGAGGAGATCACAAAACAATAAATACATAACTTATTAATACCTTATTTGATTGAATCTCTATTCCAGACCTGTGTTAAGCCATTGAAATTTTATTGGAAAATAAATTTGTGAAAAAATAATCGCTTTTTTCTCATCAAATGAAATAAATTCTGATTTTCAATTGAATCAAATTTTTTCAGTGCATTCGTACTCTAATTTTTCCAATATTTGTTTTAGACTTGTGTTTGAAGTTTTTCTATCATTTAAGTCATCTATTCTTTTATAAGACAGTTATCAGTGAAAATTTAAACCAATTTTATTGAAAATTTATTATTTGTTCGATTTCTTTATTGGTTAACAGAAATAAAAAATTCAGTTTTGAATTTGATTTAGTCGTCATTAAACACGTTTAAAGACTTTGCTGAAGAGGATTACAAAACTGTAAGTATTTTGTATCAAATCATTTATAAACACTTGAAGTGATCTTAACCTCAAATATCAATAATTTCTATGAATGAATTCCTTTAGTATTTCTAAGATTTAATGTAAGAAAGGGTTTATGAGGTGTGCTATCAATAAACTTAAAGGTTCTCGAAGTTTAATAATCAAACTTTAGATAACATATGGATTGATATAATAACTGCTCTTTTAATTAATATATCAATAATCCTGATATTTCTATTCAATTGTTTCTACAGACGATACGACTGTTTTCATTGGAAAAGTGTGTTTGAAATGTGTTTTAGTCGACACACGAACTAAACAAGAGTGCGATGAGTTTTATTAATTACACTACAATCAGTGGACTCCTTTCCAACCACACCACAACTGCTTTTGGATCTCTAGCAGATGCAAGTTCAATTTATTCAATTCATTTTCTACCTAGAAAACTAGATCTAAATTGTCCAAGATTATCTTCCGTAAAAACTAGGCTTCTTTTGGGAGTCTAGTCATAGAAAGTCAAGTTTTCTGTTGAGTTAATTGAAGGCGAAATGTTCGGCCATCACTGATTCAATTTGTGACATGCTCAATTAATTATAATTGATGGCTACAGTTTTCGTGGTGTTTTACCAATCATTTGAGTATTGCTGCCATTCTTGCCATATGTATCCCTAGCTTTGGAATTAACGAAAGGTCATTCATTGTTTTTTAGGAATTGTTAATATCACCCATTAAAGTATTGACAATTGACCTTGTCCAACTTTCCAATTGAGTCAAACCATTATTTTGAAAAATAATCATTCGTTTTAAACTAATTTCATTTTTATTCCCAATAATTGAATTCATTTTTAGACAACAAGTCCTCATTTACTCATATTTATCCTTGCTTAATTCCATGTGATTAGTCTACCATTGGTATTCTATAACCGCTCTAAAAAACTAGTAAATATATGCAAATACCTAGCTAAACTTATAATCAAAGCATTGGAAGAATTTCTAATTTATTAAAATGCATTTGAATGACAAATAAGACGACATTTACTATAATTTTATTTTCATTTCTCAACTTCTTATATGAAAATTAATGATTGATTGGAATTAATTCAAAATTATTCGGGAATACAGTGCCAAGAGGTTAACCTAATAAACTCGAGCGCCGATCAGTGCTTTTTTGTGAGGACTACACCGGATTGTGCGGACACCGACGGACTTTTAAGTTATGTTCACTTAACCTATTGTGTGATCGGTTCGCCCATCACTGGAGTGGTTGTACTCTTCCTATGGCTTCTCGTCCTCTTCACCGGTTTAGGTGTGACCGCAGATGACTTGTGAGTGCTCTTCGCTGTACTTATTAGTAAATTACATACGACTTGTCGTCAATTAATTTCAAATTCAATTAATTCAAGAAACGATTCGCTTGAAAATTAGAGTTTAATATAAGAGTTTTCGTTATTTTCAATTAAAATTCATTTCACCCATCAATTAATCAATTGATTGAACAGTTTTATGCTAATCTCTTACGTCTGAGTTTCGCAATTAATTTCTCTGATTATATTTTAATGTCTTTACTGACAAACAAATTCACTTTATTTAATCAAATGTTCAGAATTTCTATTTTTGTCGAAATTGACATCTCATCAGTTTTTTGAATAAATTTCCTTGTTCAAAGTTTTCTCGTCTAATATTATAATTTTGTGTGCAGTCTGTGTCCGGCATTATTAGTCATTTCCCGTACATTAAGGCTCTCTCATAACATTGCTGTAAGTTTTAAAATGGATCATGCTCAACTTGTTTAAAAACCATACTTTCACAGGGCGTAACATTTCTGGCCTTTGGAAATGGAGCACCAGACATATTTTCATCCATTGCGGGCATAAAACAGGCCAACCCTGAGCTTGTGGTCGGAGAACTTTACGGTAAACTCAAACTTTCGTTATACAGTTAACAACAAAAGTAATAATTGTTTTCAGGCGCCGGTATTTTTGTGACGACAGTAGTCGCTGGCACCATTTTCATTATGTCTGACTTCAAGCCGATGGCCCGACCCATGTGTCGCGATATCTTCTTTTATGTGGTGACCACATTCATTGTTTGGCTCACATTCTTAGGCGGTTCCATCAAAATCTCGCACTCGATTGCATTCATTTGTATTTATTTGTTTTATATAATAACAGTCGTCGGCTCCGGTATTATATATACTAAATATCTGAATAAGAAGACTAAAGGCGATGACGACGGACCCCCTGCAGAAAGTATTCACTAATAAGCATTTAATTTAGAAACAATTGTCAAGTTTAACCATGCTCTTTTACTAGTGTCTGATAGAGTTAAAAAGTTGGTGTTTTCCCGCACATACTTTGGTCAGGCGTCGATGCCTAAGAGGCCGTCCATTAGAGATATGGACGACGATAACTACGAAGGAGTCGTTTTGAGAAGTATTTCATTTTTCTTATTCCAGGATATGATTGAGTGCAGGGATGAGTCGCTTCTTCTTAAATAATCTGAAAAAAGTATTGAAATAGTTTGATAAATGGCTCGGATAACATTTATTATATATAATAGATAAGTCACCTCTTGTGACTTTATTATCTGCAATGTGCAAGATGATTGACTATACATTACTTGTGAAGAGCCATTAATTTCGAGATCAAATACAGACAATTGTTTATAACAATAATTCTATTTTCAAATAATTAATCGTTTATTAAAACCCAGGAATAAAATTTCGCGACGCGGGGGTCACTTCCCCTCAGAGGCGACGAACACTTCATAACATTCTTCAGCCGTACGGAAATCAACGAAAAAGTTCCATATTTACTGTTTCCGGAAAAAGGGACTCAAATGACGAGGAATCGTTTAGAGGCAGATCTGTCAGAAGTATTTCCAAATTCTAGGCTCGGAATATCTGTTTTACTAACTTGGTCACTTGTTTCAGGCAACACCATATCTGACCCGTCCTTTCCGAGTCACACCCCTGTGAATGGGGTTAAAAAACATAATTTACTCTTACATTCGTTGAGTAAACTGAGTGTGAATAGTATGCTGTCCTCGCAGTCGCTCACATTTGTGATGTCTGATTGGCACGAATTCCTTATCCAGATTTGTCCCATAGATTGGGAGAGCTTCAAAACCGACCCCATTCACCTCAAAATATTCTCTATATTCAAGGTACAAATTCATAGTTTAGCACTAAATGTCTATTAGCATGTCTTATATCAAATTAGCGTTTGATTCGTTGAATTTCGTATTTTTAATATTATCGATGTCTTGCCTTTTGAGCCAAACTGCTTTTCAAACGCTATTTGTATTTAAATTTCACGTCTACTTTAATTAAATGATCAAGCACAAAAATGAGCAGCTTTTTAAAATAGTTGATATCTTTGTCCTTTAATCAAAGGCTCCGATTTATTTCATACTTACGATAACAACACCGGTTGTCGACGAAGACGCAGAAAAGCACAACTGGTGTAGAATATTGAATGTGTTGCACATCATAATCAGTCCGCAGGCTTTCCTCTTCATCACAGAGAGTATGTCTTTGACTTCAATTCTCTCAATTTAATAAATTTTGTCAAAAGTGTCAAACGATTACAACTTAATGGTTGAGGGCATAGTATTAGCCGTTTCGGTGGCATTAGCTCTCGTCGTCTTATTCACCTCAGTCTCAGATACCCCTCCGGTATATCACTGGGTGTTCGCCTATTTTGGTTTCGCAATATCTGTCGGTTGGATCTACGCATTGGCCAATGAAGTGGTCGACCTCTTGACTGCTGTCGGCATCATTTTTAACCTGAGTCATCTACTTTTGGGTCTTACAGTGTTGGCCTGGGGTAACAGTGTTGGAGGTAATAATCAGACTATACCTATCAACTTTTGTTTCAGATATCAGTTAACAGATTATTATTTTTGCCCAGACTTCATATCCAACATAAGTATGGCTCGAAACGGATTCCCACGAATGGGTATCTCTGCCTGTTTTGGAGGACCCGTTCTCAGTAATTCATTTAATATTTAGTATTCATATAAAACTCAAACTTTTGTTGGTTTCAGATATGCTCTTAGGAATAGGCATTCCATATACTGTTCTCCTCAGCAGTGGTGTCACTGTTGACGTAAGTTTTATCAATGATCTAGATTAAATTACCTTCTATAATACTTGTTCTGGATCAATCAGTCAGAAACAGTTCAGTCAATTATTCAAACCAATGATTGGCTTCTCATTAATTTCCTTAAAAATCATTAGACATTTTAAATAAAATTGAACCTTGCTATTTATTGACAGCTGAGATATTCAAAAATGGTGACTCTCCTCTACGCCACAATCACGTTAAGCTTGGCTTCAACCTTGGTAATCATGTTTTTCACTAAATTCAAGGCATCTAAACTTCATGGATATTATTTGATATGTATATTCTTCTCGTTTTTAACCTTGGCATGTTTTATTGAGTGGCATATTATTTAAATTCATCATGCTCATTTTGTAAATACTGTAAAATTTTTAGATATTATTAAACGAAAAAAATAAAAGATTTAAACTAGTTCAATGTAATCAGAAAATACAAATACAAGATTCAATGATTAACTAGGATTAACTAGGTCACTACTAGAATTTCAAATTCAACATTAATCAACATTAAATTCTGTCGAGTATTCGACATTACAAGCAATGGATGGCGTTATATATTCTATAGTCAGCTCTATTTCCTCGGATTTATTGTTGATTAAAGAATATTCTTGTTTTCAAATAAATTGTGAATTACGTGAATTGTTGGACAAAATCTATAAGATTTCAACGAATCAAATATTTGAAAAAGAATTCAATCTTTTTGCGGAATTAAATCAATTTTAATGGGAGTCATTCAAACTTATTTCGATCAAATCTTTTCTTTGAAAAATTTAAGAAAAAAAGATTTCTTTATTATGAAATATATTTCAGTTGTCAATAGAAACACGCATTTGATTAATAGAAATTTCATTAGTATTTACCCTCAAATCTCTTCAGGGATTCATAAAAAATGATAGAATCGACTGCGAAGGGAAGAAAACAGTCCGACTGTGTTCTCAAGTGAATAAGCATGCTAAATTTCTATTCCACGAGTAATTTATTGTTGGATTTGATTTGCTTTACGGTATATCAAAGCCTTTGTGATTGCTTTTGTCAGACGAGTATTGAATGATAGCTTTATTAATAGATATATGATTTCCAATAATAATTTTCTATCACAACTATCATAACAGAGATGTCCAGAGGTTGGGAAGTCTTCATATCTATCACTTTTCCCATCATTTTATTAGAGATTAAGTGAGTTGATAATTATCTGAGTATTCTATTGGCACATCATTGAATATCACCCAGCTAACAACTTATTTGACAGATGTTATACATTACTGGTATTCACATCTAATCGGAAGTGATCGATAATATTATCCATTTCACGCCACAAGAGTAGATAATAATATATTCTTGATATAAATGTCTAATTTATTCAACCGTAAAGATTCAGAAATGATAGCAAAGAATAAGAACAAACCCATCGAAAAGAATAACTGATTTTATGCCTTAATTTTCATCTGGGAATTAATTATTTCAAATCAGTAGAAGTAATCCGTATGAAAGCTGTCAACAAAATTGTCGGGTTTATAGTAAACTGTATTTATCAAGAGCACAGTCACCCAATTATTTCTCTAAATAATTGTCTTTTTCTCTATTAAATCAAATGAAAACCTTTTGGTTATAAAAACAAACACTAAAAAAGTTATATTACACCCAATAAAGCGACAAATTGTGGACTTTTAATGGCTTTAATTACACGAATAAATTGTTTTACTTAACAGTTGGCTCAACATTTATTGCCTTGCTCATTTGTAAATTAAATGATTATTTTGGATAAACACGAGAATTATTGTTTTATTTGCCAGAAATGAATCCAAATATTTTCCATTTTGGGGAAAATCTCAAATTATCGAGAATTAGACACAAGCTCTTACACATTTGTTGTCAGTAGTGTTGATAGCCTCAAAATTAGAATCTAGTCCAGCGATATAATAATTCAGTCTAATTTCAGCCTTAAATCTATGAACAAAATAAACAAAAAAAGTTGAGTGAAAAACGATCAAAATATCCACTGTTTGTAATTGAGAAGAGAGGATTCAACTTATCATGATAATGCAAATGGCAAACTTATTCTTAAACAAATGATGAAATAGAGATACGCCGTTTTTACTCAACCAATTTAAGTCTACTTGCTAGTTCATAAATTTTTGTTAAAACATCATATCGTAATACCAATCTCTTATTCACCATTTCTTAATATTGGTATAGACTTTATTTTATACACTCAAACCCCTCTAATTTGCCGAAGTCGGGGCCTGAAATTACAGGATAAAATAAAATGGCTTTCTAACCACTTGATAGTTTAGTTAAATTTAGAATTAAACATTCGAATTGACTCAAATACAAATATTTAATACAATTATATTTTGTTACGAGTTTATCCGATTTTTATCTGTCATTAATTTTTTGTCAAAATATCATCGATAATAACAATTTTTTGCAAACTTTGGGAAATAAAGGAATCTATTAACAGAAGCAGAATATGTTGTTCCAGTTAAAATCGGGTGAAATTGAAAATTGGGAGGTGTAAAAATAGCACCATGGCTATAGTTTGGTCTACCAAATCTGGAAAAATTAAGGAGTTTTGGAAATTATGGAATACGAAGTTACGGGGCTTTTAGTGTAGATATTGAACGAATAAAAGCAAACAATTGATGTCATAATTCAATAAAATTATTTCCATTGCTTTCGATTATATTATTTTATGAGAAAAAGTGAATGCATTCGTAAATTCAATTGAATACCGGTTTCGCAATAAATGTCGACCTTTTCTAAAGATTTAAAATCCGTTCTCTAAAAGCATTTCTAAAGATTCAGTACTAATGTTGTGAAACGAATACTCGAAGCGAAACAAAAAAAGATATGAAACAAAAGATTTATTTAAGTCTTTTCATAACATTTTCCATAAAAGAGTTTAATAAATGGATACCAAGTCATTTGATTTACCATGCTTAATATAAGACTAAAATAAATATTATTTCAATATAAGTGATCAAATATATTCTTGATAAATTCAAAGCTAAAAATGATTCAGGAACCAAGTTACTTTTCAAATTTTGAAAAATCAAGTAGTTTGATGTCACTCTATGCGTTGTTGATGTGTAGAACACCTTGGCAGTGTCCTTATTTGAGTATGACTTTTCAAAATCCAATCTTGTGTTCAAAAATATACAAGTTTGTGTCTGTGCAGAGGTTTTGTCACTTAGAAAACCTTTTATGTTTGAAATTCGAGTTCACATCTGTTCTCTTCGTTTTCTGGACTCTTAAGAGTTGATACAATATTTTTCATTTAATACTTTGTTTTGTTTGCGGAGTTAAACAAAGAAAGAGTTCTCAGCCTCTCATTAATCGCTCAAATATGACGGCTTCTCATTCTAATGGATACTTTTCTTTTTGATAATCATCTAAATTGAAAAAACACTGAATAATGTATCTAGAATACATCCATACAATCAGCTAACATTAATTTAAGAAATAATATTTTACATCTATTAAGTTTGAGAATTGCTGAAGAACAAAAGTTGTGTGCCCTTGGCCATTATTCTTCTTCAAGCATATTGTGTGAGTTTAATAGGCCTAAGGGATGACTTATTTCTTTTGCCTTTATTTTAAACTTTATAATAGCGTTGATTTTGTTTTTATTGTCAGACGTTTTTTGAAACAATTTGAATAAAATCTATCGATTTTGAGTCAAATCATTTGAAGACATTTGAAAGTAATGACAAAACTTCTGATTCTTCTGATAGGGATTCCGACGGATCATCAAAAATAAAATTTGATTTATTGAAAAGTTTCAAAATTATTATAATATAGAACCGAAAGAGTACTTTAGATCAAAATAATGGATATATTCTGAGCAGAGAATTGGGTTTCAGTCTCTCAGAGAAGGAATATCAAGACTTGATGGCAAACCCCCTTCAATATGAGTAAACAACCTTTTTTTATCAATAATTAGAAGACTTTTCATTTATCACGTTATCTGATAACTAGACTTTGGATTCATTTGATACCCTGATGAATCAATTAACTGGAGACTGTTGATAATCAGAGCTCAACTCTAAGGAAATGAGTGTCTGTTCCCTAACGGACACCATTGATGTCATCGAATCATTTGAATAATGACTTCATTGAAAAATCGATTTTCTATTGTTCTAAACAACAGAACGAAAGTCAAGTCATAGGAAAAAGTGATTTCAAATATCTGATCACATGTTTTATTCCTCGATCACAAAACATATTCAATTAGACAAAAGCTAATTATTCTCTGTTAATGTGTTTAATGAAAACAAAAGATTTTATAAATAGAAACCACCCCGAGCCAAATCTGTTAAACATATTATCCAAAACTCTTTCTGAATTGATGATACCCTTGATTGATGATCTATTAGATGTTTAACAAATCCTTTCAAACAATTGATTGATTTGTTATTAGGCGTCTATCGGAGAACAAGCAAGATTAAATAGATTATTGAGTCTGGCAAATAAAAATATAATTAAAATTTTGACAAAATTTTATTTATTTCTCAATTAAAATAAGTGAATAACTGTTTGAAAACAAAGCAATGTTTCGGTCGCTTCACTAATAAATGAATTCCTGGAATTCTTTTCAATCAAAATAATTTGCGAATAATTTATGAGTTATTTATTCATAAAAATGGGAACAAATTGAAGCGAATTATAGGAACATATGGTTCTATCACTTCCTCTAAACCGCAATAAGTATTCAAATGGTATAACCCGTGAAATAAATTATTCATTGAATGATGTATTTTGAATAGAATTATCCAATTCTTGGTTTTCATCTCAAACAACACAATTCATGATTTGATTATTGTATTTATATTTCAAATAAATAATGACTTAAAACATCATTTATTCAATATTTTCTTCAAAAATCATTGAATTTGAAATATTATTCATTTAAGTTCATTGTCGGCGATTAGAACCTGAAATAAGCTGTTATGTTATTTTAACAAATGTTCATGCAAATTTTATTATAAAATAATGCTAAAGGTGTCTGGTTTTCAATATTATTTTACCATGTTTATATTACTCAAAATTTTATTTACATCCTTTGTTCGATTAAATTCCATTAAATTTATTTAAATTATTTAAAATATTTTTTATTTTATCGAAATATTGAAATCTATTGCTATTTTCAAAAGCTATTAATCAAAAGAAACGAAAGTAATTCGAGTGATTGAAGAGTAATCATCTGAAGAGATGACAAATATTTGAGAGTCTGAAGCAATACATAAGTGGACGGGTATCACACGTCAGCACTTTTGAGTGCCTTACAAATTAGATAAAAAGAGCTGTGAAATGGAAATTTTCATTTTGATCTAGGGCAGGTTTCAAATATTATAAGAATATGTCTTGATTTCGTGCAGGCTCAAATTAATACTAGAATAAACTGATGTATAATACATAGATTAGTTCATTAAAGAGATTTATAACTCATAAATAAATTAAGTCTAATAGAGAGGTATATTATGTATCTTTTGGAAGCAAGTAATGTGAAACAGGTGAATGTGACAGCACATCTACTGGATTGGCTAATGTCATAACTTAAATCGAGGTAATCTTCTCGATGACAGAGAATTGAAAGTTATAAGAAATCTGAGTGTTTTCCTCATCTGAAATGCAATTTCATTGAAATACTGACACTCATTGACATGTCTTAAGGCATATCTGCTATGAATCATATGTCACGAAAATATTGAACCTTTGAATGCAATTCACAAAAGAAGACAAATTCCTCCAAACAAAAGCAAAATTGTAAAAATCAATACTTGAAAGTTGAACTCATTTTAAAATTCTGAAAAAATATATTAATAAATAAATAATAGATTTCAATTACTTTGATAATTGATTACATAGTGATGTTATCTTTCATCACTGATGAACTACCAATTTTGAGCCAGGTAAAAAGATATGATTGATTTGACACAGAATTGAGAGTAATTAAAGTAGATTTTAATCAATTTTTAAACATTTTTGAGAATTAATTTGGAAATAATTATTAATTTTAAAGAAATTCATTCTCTTGACAAACGAGGATAGTTATTGCTGTGAAGATATACATTGGAAAATCAATTATCTGGGTAATATTTACTCATGATATTGCATAATCTTATTCAAAGTAAGTGATATCCAGGGGCAAAGATAAACAAATTCTATTTGGACAGGAGTACCTTGAAATCAATCTTATCTTATTAGAGATGTGCACATTTAAGCACTTTTTCAGCTTCTTTTAATCAATAATGTCAGCTAGCTCTTTAAATTCACATGCATAAATAAGTTATAAAAGATCGAGAGTGAAATCTAAAAAAAGTCATTAAAATTCACCTTGGATCCCTTTTTCGCGAAAAATTGATTTTAGATTTTTGAAGCTTCAAATTGAATAGAGATTTAGAATAGCATTAGTTTTACTGAATTTGGTTTAAAATCACGGTTCAAGTAATTCTTGGACATTTCCAAATATCATTTCAGTGGCTTTTAAGAGAATCCTAAAGAATGAAAATATAACTTCAGACTAAAAGTTAAGAAAAAAGAAATAAAATTGCCAGTACGTAATGGCCAAGGGGGTATTTATTCTAAGGTTTGTCCAGATCACCAAGTGAACAATTTTCTCGCATTCAACTTCGAAAATAATTTCGTAAATTTTCAGAAATTTATGTAAAAACACATTAGATTTATACAACAATTATTGACCTTAACAAATTCCATATTGCTCAATTTGTTTTCCTCGTATAGTGATGTCATTTGATCCCAAAATGGGTTAATTTAATCATAATGACATATTATAGTCAAGGAAAAAATACCCCCTTTGTCATTAATGGTGTGAGCTTGTACCTTTTTTCGTTCATATCTCTGGTAAAAGTTATTATAGTCTATAATTTATAGAGTAGTAATTGAATTCCATGAATTGGGATAAGAATTTTCAACTCGATTAGACTTGAATAACAAAAAGTGTACCTGCATTAAATTTTCCACCAAAATAATCAAATAAGAATACCTCGAGTAACTTAAATCTATCAAGAATATAATCTTGATTTTTTTTATACAAACAAGTTTATATTTCATCTTCCAATAGATTTGTATGAATGAAAATAGTAATCATTCGATTGATTTCCTTTGAATTGAATTTACCAAAAATGTGAAATTCATGTTATCCTGCAATTGATTTCTATCTCAGAAAACATTTATTGAATAATGACTACAAAACTCGTATATATTTCATAATATATTTCACAACGAATTCAATTATTTAATTAAATAATAATTATTTAAATTAGTATTACATCTGATAGAATGATCATAAAAGTGATCTTGCTATCAAAATTATCATTTGAGTACTGCATTGCACGAAAGCACCACAATATTAAAATCATGTGAGAAAGGTCAAATTGTCTACGTTATTATTCAATTTTTCTTCCTTATTTGGTTGCTATGGCTCTCAGTTTATTTCAAGTGTTTGTCATTAAATCCATGGTTTAAGTCATTGGAATAAATTCGCATTAACTTTGAATTAATAGCAGATGGCTAACAATCAGAGATGAGCAAGGCCATTCAACACCAAATTCTCATTATCATATGCGTCTCCTCTAGAAAGCTCCTGGGTGAATATGATTTGAAAAATTAAAAATGAAATATTCATCAAATTGGAGACAAGAGTGAAGCTTGAATATCAAAAGTTAGACTCTTGATCTTTTTTCTTTTGACATACCATTGGATCGAATAGAAGTGAGAGCTAAAGAGATTTGCATTTTAAACCATTTTAAGTGCAAATAAGACTCCAATGACTCACACAATGAATGTTCCCTTTTATGCCCGGAGTTTATGTTCCAAAAGCACTGAATTTCAAACGAATTAATATAAGAATTATATAATAATCACAGAATTCCTAAATTAAAAACAGAAATTCATTATTTTAAGATTTGAGTCTTTATTATTCAAATTGAAATTTAATTAGAGTTCTCTCAATTTGAAATGATTTGACATTTCCTGAAAAAATTTTCTTCGGTTAACCCTAATTTGAACCTATATTTTGAAATGAAACATGATAATAGAATCTGAAGAATCAAGTGAAGAAGGTATTGATTCCGATAATTTAATTCTTGAAAATCTAATATAATTTTAATAGAAATCTATTTGAAATTAATCGATGCATTAAATCTTAGGACCGGTTGACTACACATTGTATTCAATAGCTTTAAATATGGGCTCTACTGATGAGAAACCATGTCTTTTGTAATTTACGTTCTTATTCCTGAATTATCGATCGATAAGTGCTGTTCAAAAATAGCTCAGCATATCGGGTGCACAGCCATACACTGTAGAGGCACAGCTTAATGCCAGTGCAATGCTATAATTTCAACACTTTTTTACGGAAACCCATAATAACAGTAAAATGTTTTCAATGATTATATTATTAAACATT
>JAQGBD010000851.1:0-22251 GCA_034698165.1 Punctoribates punctum | reverse complement strand
AATATCTCCCAATACTCGTCATAATCATTATCGCTGTGCACAGCCATCGCAGGCCAGACCAGACCAGACCAGGTCGACCCCAAAAACCAATTTTATACATTCCTTAACATTTGAATTCATTTTATTTAAAACTCTTATTTCCTATGATTTATAAGAAACGGAATTTTATTTTCATCTTTGAATTTAATGTGAATTTTGAGAATTTGAAACCATTAGAAGAGGTTATGGGGAACGGGTGTGTGTTGTTGTGGTGATCCCTTTGATTAGGAATATGAATGCAATTTAGTGTTATTTTGTTATTCGTATTGAATATTCACTATTAGTTTGATATTCGTTTGCATTCAAATCATTGATGACTGAAAGCTGAGAGCATCGAAAATATATGATTTTGTATTAAATGTAATATATTTTTGGCGATAATATTATTTTTCATAGTATTCTGATTAACATTATTTTCATATAATATATATTTTTTGTTTTTCTCATATTATATTCAAACGGAATCATAACTTATTATTTAATATATTATGCGCACAGTTAGAGCATTGCCAGCACTGGTAGTGATAGGTTTGTCGGATAGGTTTGGTGTCATTGATTGATTCAAATAAATCTGTATTCATGTCTGTGCCCTTCCAGTCAATGATATGCTAATTCAGTGGCACTTTTAGCTTTCACTTGGCTTTTGTGGTAAAGCCTATCACCGGAGCACTCGATTCTGTAATACAATTAATAAATTCTGTTAAAAACTGTTCGGAGTTCACGTCCGTCAGTGCTATCCATTGAATGCCAGAGTTATGGCTCTTAATTGACTCGCATTTAATAATAATGTTTTTTATGGAAACCACACAAATGGAGAGAAAATATTATTTGAGAATAGAGTTCACAGTCGACTGTCATTTGAGTAGTGCTGAGCTCTAATTTGTAGCCAATATTGTAATTAACGCCAAACTTAAATTAGTGTTCATCTGTAGGCCTCTCCATTTGTAGGTCAGAGCTCTTATCAATGTGTTATATATTTTAACACTTATAATAACTAAGATTTTCAGCGCTCTATTCGTCGCATAAATTCTATTCCTTTCCATTACTGAAGGCTTTTAAAAGTTTTCATTTTTTATCTTTGAATTTATTTTGCATTTCTTTATATCTGTTCTCATATATCGCTATATATATCGCATATAATAATAATTGAAAACCTTTTTCTACTTATGCTTTCGGTTAAAAGGGTTTCACTTATTCGGGAATCACATTTGAATAGTGAATACCATCATTACTGATATGTGGGGTTCGGTTGGGATGAGATTTTTTGTTGGGATACGAGAAAAGTTTTAAAAAATTGGTGCCTCGAGCCATACCAGTGCCGAGCAGTTAGAAATGCTTATTCTTGTGGAGTAAAAAACGATTTGCTCTGTTATCGCACTTCGCATACAATCCATCACTTTTGGCAACACTTTTTGCTTTGACTCAAACAAACGATAGACGTCTTTAAATACAAATGTTCTCACATTTTATGCTTAGAAATCATGTATTTTTTGAATGAAAATAAGTGCAAACAATCGCATGAATGCATTATCTAATAGTTGTGATACGGCTTTCAAATTCATGTTTAGTTTGATTGCAATAACTCTCGACTCGACGCCAAACACTAAAATGAAATCATTGTCTGACTCTTTGCTTACAATCTCTTTGAGTCGTTTTCTCCTTTCGTTTCTTTTATTATACAATTTATTCGTTTGAGTTAAAAGTCTGAGTCTTTGCATATCATTTGTTTAATACTTATATTTTCTCGATTTCTAATATTTTATTCGTCACTTGTTTTTCAATTTTTCTGATTCCTTCTCATCTTCTGTTCTGCGTTTGTTTCTGACATACGATCCTCGCTTTCAGAGATTGTTTTCTATTATTCCAATCCTTTTCTTAATGTTTGACTTCGACACTAAATTTTTTTACTTTAAGTGATTCAATAGTAATGTATAGAAATTGGTTTGTGTTTGAGTAACCCCTTTAGGAATAGCAGTAAAATGGGTTTTAGGATCAATCAGAGCAATAGATTTGTTCTCCGAATTGCAATCTATAGAAGTTGTGGTGTTTTAGGCCTCAAATGAAACTTTGATTACATGTCTATTGCATTGGTATTGCATTTGGGTTAAGGAATTGACTGAATTATGGAAAAAACATGAAAAGCATTATATAATACTCTATAGAGATGACAACATCGAGGAAATTGATGTGCGTTTGGTCTGCGATACTATACTATTCTTATAGCTATTACGGGTTATGTCTGTCGTAATGTGGTCTTCACTATAGCCCTGTTTTAAATATCTATTACCACAAAGTTTATTGCGATTGAAAAATATAAAAATATATATTTATTTTATGTGATATCCGAATGGCATTTAGTTTTTGTAAATTTGTGCTCAATTGAAGCCCATTTACCAATGGGTCTGAATATACAGTAGATATACAGAGGAATACATTCTATTCGTTTTGTCTATTCAATAGATATATAACATTATATTACATCGAAGTCTGCCATAAAAGCCAAATGCAATTCAATGCAATCCAATGCAAACTAATAAAAATGAGCCAAAACTTGGCTTTAGATTCAATTGATGAATGTGTTGAGACATTTGCATAAGAATCCCATAATGTTATTGCTTTTGCACAACAAATCGTATGCAAAGCAATAACATTGCTTTCTCTGCACTACTCCTTTGCTCTGGTGTGCAGTCTATTTATGCCTCTCCGCTCCTCTAAACTCTTCTCTTAAATTTTTATGCACTAAATGAACAAAACTATATTGAAATCAGTAATTGAATGGTTTAAAAAACAAATAGTTATTCCAATAAAGGTCTCTCCCTTCCAATTGCCAAACATCTGAGTATTAGGTCTGATCCTTGTGTTCACTTCGAGGAGAAATCAAATAAAAAACTGATCCATTGATTTGACGGTTGTTGTACTCCAAGACCTGTACTTAGAGTTGGCATATGTTGGCCATACATATGATATAATCGAGTTATTCCGAGTTAATGACTTGCGTTTAGCATCGAAGGGACACAAGCCGTACATATCTGTATGTATTGGGAGTGGAGATGCTGTTGTGATTGGTTCCAATAGCACCTTCTCTTATCAGTTGTGCCAAATACAGCTATTAGTAGTAAATCACATTTGTTTTGCATCACTGATCGCCCGAACGCACAGATATTCTAATATTTTACTATTGAATGCACTCAAGACTAGGAGCAGAACTCCGTCAGAAAGAGATACACAAGTCATAGCACAGTCATAGCACTGGCTCTTCAGATGACAGACACTTCAGACTATATGTGCCGTAATTGGTATTTATATAAGAACTGGTGATGTAATGCCAACCCATTAGCCATTCGTTATAGTTTAGGCAAACGTTTATTTATTTTTAAGCAAAACACAGCCATTCGAAGGCATTGAGCACTCATTCAAGCGATCACTGCATGCAATCCATTGCTATTCAGCGCCGGATATCTCACATATTTCACATAATATTGCTTTTGCTCTTAGATTACAATTTCTCATAATTTCTTTTTATATGCCTTTCTTTTACAATAGTGTTTTGCATTAACCAACGCTCCCCTATTTGATGTCGAAAGCCTAGACTTGAACGGCACCGGTCGCTATCTGGCTCTTTGCGGTCCACGTGGTGTTAATGTCCTCGAATTACCCGCAAAATGGGGTCTGAGCTCAGCTTTTAAAAGCAGGAAAGCCTCTTTACTGTGCAGGTGAGTCACATCCTCGCCAGTTATCAGTTGAGCTAGCTTCTATCTGCTTTCATCCTTTTTTTATATTTTCATTAATCTTATAGTTTTAAAACAATAGATATATCATAGGATGTGGTGTATCATAGGGTACGACAACTCATTAGTGGTTATGTTGTCCTCTAAATTATAAGAATCATATTTTCTTTGAATCCACTCAAGTCTCTCATTCTTCACACAATTTGTGTCCATTTATTTCATTTATTGATTTGTTAATTATTAAATTGGGCTCATCTTAGAGTTGGTCATTAAATTCATATGAGAGTCAAGTCTAGTATTCTCTCCCCTTCTGATTGAGTCAGACTATTAAACCGTAGATATGTCTCTTCTATCCATTATTCAAATATCAATTACAATTCGCTTCACAGGAAATAATTAAAACACAATATTCTTATGCTTTAAAGAGAAGGGAAGCAGAGAGAGAGAGAGAGAGAGAGAGAGAGAGAGAGAGAGAGAGAGAGAGAGAGAGAGAGAGAGAGAGAGCTTTCAATGATATATTCGTTACTCAACTTATAGAGTATTTGTATTCGTTATTGAGTTTATGGCTTAACTCGTTTTAGGCTTAGTTTTAACTCTTTCGCCACATTTATTGATTGGGACACAAATAGGGGGGAATCGAGTGGTATTCAAATTGGATGTCAACCCCCAAAGTTTGAATTTTTGTATAGAATTTGCAGTATTTCTCGATAACTCTTCTGAATTACCAGAATTTAGAGATAATTTCAATTAGTTTAGAAATAATTATAGATTTTAATCAATATTTATGAACAAAATGTAATTTTTTAAAACCTTTGTGTAATACTGAGTACAGTGAGAGTAACCCTAACTCTACACCTCTGGCACTGAAGTGATACCCAATTCTGTTGCTATGCAATAGATATCAATAGTCTATAGTTATTCTGTTCACTCATTCTCTGCATTATTGGAGTGAATCTCAGTCTGAGCGCAGAGACGAATATATCCATTATATTAAACAATTTGTGCTTTAAATTTGAAGAACATAACAGATGGCAATTAAAAATGATAATAAGAGCAAAGAACTAAACACCACCTGCTCTGTGCTCTGCTCTCTCTCCTGGCGCTAACTCCCAAAGACTGATCAATACTTCTATGATATCAGTTATTAGTTGAAATGCATTAAAACATTTGCATTCACTCTCATTAGATATCAAATAATTTAAAACTGATTTTTATATTTGCCAACAGTTTTGACATTATTTCCTAAAACATCACTACTTATGTGACATTATTTTTGATGTCTTTCCGCCCAATTCTATTGAAAAAGAGAGCATTCGTTAGACATTACTTAAAAACTATGATTTACTCATATTTTTGCCGCAATAGAAGCGATATATCTCTTCTCTAATTGATTAGTCTTTCAATAGATTTCATTCTAATTATAGTTTTCGTCCAAATATTTCAGTTATTTATAAAACGAGAATAGAAAACAATTTTCGATAAAAGGGCTCTCATTTGTCACACACTTTGATTGAAAAACGGAAATTCAATTTAAATTTTATGCCAACTCTTAGGTCCTGGGCTTTAGGCCAACGATTTTTCGTTTGCAATCAAGACATTGAGCTGTTATGCAGTGCTTGGCATCCAAATTGTCCTCAACAGCAACACATCGTTCTTCTCACTAATGATAACTGTTTGAGGTTTGCCTTCAATTCTATAAATGGTTTTAATTGGAATTAAAATATTAATCAATCGATTGAATGCAGAATATTTGATATATTGGAAGAGGAGAGTCCCCGTCAGACCATAAACTTATCGGTGGGTAATCTCAACCAATCGGTCACTCATATGGCTGTTTCACTCTATGCAACCTCTTTGGGAGAGAACGCCGTCAGTTTCGACTTCGGTGCCCCCATTTCCAAGTGCTATGATGTGGAGCCTTCATCGGTGACCAGTATTGACGAATGTCTTACTCCTATATATGTGTTGAGAGGCAATGGAGACGTATTACTGGTTTACTCGAGTCTTAAATACTCTTATGTTTCGAACAATGTTTTGGGTCCGCTAACGATGAGACCGCCCGCTGAAGACAACTATGGGGTCGACGCCTGTAGTATAATATGCTTGGATTGTGTGCCACCTGTTCTGGTTATCGCCACATCCTTTGGTGTTCTCCATCACTGCATACCACTCGACTGCGAAGAAAAGTCAGACACCAATCGTTCACTTCTTCCTCAGCCAACACTTTATGTCTACGAGACTATTGAGTTATCCCTTTCATTGACCACAAACACTGACTGTCAGGACATGAGTTGTACTCTAAGGCTTCTAAAGGACTCTATGAATCCAATGCGATATTTTTGTAGCCACACCTGCGGTCTTCACGCTATAGCCGTCCCATTCGTATCACAACTCAAATCAAAAAATGAGTCAAATTTCAAAGAAGAGGAGTCAATAGTTGAACACTTGATTTGCACGAAACCCATTCCCACAACTGATTCAGAGAAGTCAACCGTCCCGTTAGGCGTTACCGTCGGTGTTCAATGTGGTTATACATTTATATTAGTTTTGTTAAGCACTGGTGAACTGATTAGCCGCCGACTGACCCCTTCCTATATAACTTATGTTTTGGATGAGGTGGACACCGATGGATCAGAATCTGAGTCTTTGTCAGATGTCTGTCAACCGAAAGTCGATTTTATAGAATATATCAAACAATTGTTGAAACGGAATAATAGCCTCCCTTTACTCAAAACAAAGAGCGAACCATCAGATAGTGAGTGGCCTCAGAAGTTGCAGCTATTGATGGCCACAACAGACTTATTAGAGACCGAATACATAAAAAAGTTTGAACTGACCGCCAATGCCATCGAAAAAAGGGTTAAAGTCTTGACTAATGACAAACAAATTCAGTTAAAACAATTGAATAAATGTATGGCAGAGAAGGACTCCCTTTTGAAGGCTTTGTTGGCTTTAATCGAAAAATATGACGAAACCCGCGAACGACAGGAAGGGCTGTCCAATAGAATCGATAGAGTACTCGAATTACTACAATTCCAAAGACCAGAGCTGTCGGACTCAGAGCTCAGATTAAGAGATGAATTGAAGCGCTTATCTTCTAAAATGACGGCCCATAAGACCAAATTAGAACAAATTCAAGTAAAGTCTAGATATCAATCCCAACACAAACAGCAAACAGCGCTCAGCACTGGTGGGGATCGATCGGCCACTAATGGCGAGCCGACTAAAGTTCAGTCAACTATACTCTCTCCCAATCAGATCAAAAGCATTAAACAAATGTTAGCCAATCAGTGAGTAATCGATTGATTTTCCGCTAAATTACTATTTAATTGATTTAATTGAAACTAATTTCTCTTGTTTTCAAAGGAGTGAACAAATCGGACAATTGGTTCAATCGCTCAATACTTTCAATACAACGAATCCTTTCCAATGAATCTGTCATTAGTTTAATATCAATAAAAGTAATCATAAAAACATTGTTTTTCACTTATTTATGAATAAAATGCAATCTTTTATGAAAATTCGATAATTTGTTGCTTTCGGTAATGAAATGAATTTAAGTTTTTATAAATAAGTTATAATAATATTAAAGTGGATTCAAATAATATTAGTGTTGTTTTCAGAGTAACTCTAATTAGAAAATTAGGCACTAATTTGATTCAATCATTAATTAAAATATAAATTTATCGATAATTACGTTAATAATAATAATAATAATTATAATAATATTTACTGAAAAAACATCGATTATTAGTGTAATCCTAAGCGTGAAAACAGGGGTCAAAGTTGGAACTGAAACAAAAACAGAGAAAAAAGAAAACAAATATATATTTATTTAATTTCAATGAGTTTTTGCAAATTGTTTAACAATTTCGCATAAAATGGAAAAAACAAAAAGAGTTTAAAAGAATTGAATTTATTTACGAATAAAACCTACTTTTTTGTTATTCTTAACCGGAAGAGAAGGCGAACGATTCGGAGCTCTGTTTGAGAACAGTTGTGAATGAAAACCATTATTATTATTATTTGAGGAGAAGTGTGTCGTCGAGAAGTCCATCGGCTGCTCTTCTGACGGGTGTGTTGTGGCCAACAGTTTTGGCGTTCCTTTCATTTGGTTAAGTATTTCCGGACTATTTATTTTTCGCGGCGAATGATTGCGGTTTTTGATGAGAAACGGTTTGTGCATTTCCTCCAAAACAGACGGCGCTATATAAGTGAAGCCCAGGAATACATTATTGGCTGATTCGCTGAGCAAAGAGTCGTCGGGACTATCGATCGGAGTCTGTTTCGTGAACTTTGTGTCGAATTGTGAGACGTCTTCATCACTGGTCAGCACCGGTTTAATCGGAGGCTCCACTTTCTGGGCCAAGACGTCGTCCCAATTGACGTGTCGGAAGAATGGGTGCCGTTTTATTGGCGAAGCGTCGTCGGAACCCGCGCCCAGACGTTGGTTTACTTGACGTTTCAATAACTTACGGATCAGGTCCCGGGCGTCGGGAGTCAAATACGGCGGCAAATTTAGTTTGCATTTCAAGATTTTGTCGATAGTCTTCTTCCGGTTCTCAGCGGTAAAGGGCGGCGCACCCGTCAACATGTCGTACATAAGGGCTCCCATTGACCACCAGTCGGCTGTCAAACAAAAGCAATCAATTGACTCAACCCTCAACCAAATCAGATAAAGGAAGGCATACCTGCGTGAAAGTGACCGATTCTGGTCAGAATTTCGGGCGCCATATACTCGATTGTACCGCAGAATGTGTGGGTGAGTTTGCCGTCCTGTATGGCCTCTTTGCAAAGGCCGAAGTCAGTGAGTTTGACGTGTCCTCTATAGTCCAGGAGAATGTTCTCCGGTTTGAGGTCGCGGTAAATGATCCCCAAATCGTGCAAATGCTCCAAAGCCAACACTATTTCCGATATATAGAAGGAGGCCGTGTCCTCCAGGAATATGCCCTCCCGTTCCAAATGCATGAATAGTTCGCCGCCACTCAAGTAGTCGAGAATCAGATAGAGTTTACCTCCGGTTTGAAACGCGTAAATCAGATCCACAATAAACGGGTGTTTCACTGACTCCAGAATATTGCGCTCAGCCTTCGTGTGGTCGGTGTCCTTCTGGTTGCGTACAATCGTCGCCTTCTTCAGGACTTTCATGGCGTAGATCTTTCCGCAGTTCTTTCCGGTGACTTTCCTCACCTGAAACACCTTTCCATAGCCTCCTTTGCCCAACACTTTCAAGAGTTCGAAGTCTTTTGTCGACGTCTTCTCGTGATCGCGATTAACCATTTGTTCGGTCAATTCGACCGAATCCAAGACCTGACCGCTCTCTTCGGTCAGTTGAAGAGCAGTCGTCGGCTCGTAATCATCGATCTGTTCCACAAACACATCAATAGAAAAATAGGTCAAAAAGAGTGATGAGAATGCGGTGAGTGGTCAGACCTGTTGGTCAATAATGATTGCGTCGTCGTCTTCGTCAAAGTCTTCGTTGTGTCCGATGTGACAGTCATTTAACTCCATATCGAAAAGAGCGGCCATTTCTCTGCTCATTATCTTCTAAATTGGTTTCTATTGATTACAATTATCTTTTCCTTATTTCAATTCAATAAAATCGATTAAAATTATATAATTTATTAAAATATAATTCAGTAATGAATTAAATTTCATATTTTTCTTAACAATTGTTTGGTTTAAACAAAAATATTGGACTAAAAGACGACAATATTTTTCAGTTGAGTTCTTGTTTTCAAAGCGCTGTTGAAATCAGTTTTTTATTTCACGTATTTATCGACGAAATACTCTCTCAATACGAGTAAAGCCAACAATTCTCACATCAATTACGTTCACTTCAATTGCGGGCAACGGAGTAGTGGACTACTAGTGGAGTAGTGGTGCAAATGTTTTACTAATGCCTCGACTACTGCCTCGACCATTGATCCAAAAGATTTTCATTAGTTTTTGTATTTTTTTTTTCGCTTTCACTATCAAAAACTGGTTGTGTGACGACACCACTGGTTTTTCTTGGAATTTATTTTTACTCCGAACCAATTAATCCACTTTCCAATAATCATATAATTCTTACCATTATTTTGGTTTACTTTGAAATGAGTTCACAAAAACCTGAAATCTTTTGAAATAATTTATTAAAACATTTTTTTATTTCAAAGAAAAACTTATTCTCAAATAATTCTTGATTTGGGACTAAAATCGAGGAAAAGTTGAGCGCAAAACCGAGAGTTGAATGTCTAGATTTGTGACCTTTCTTATTGTTGTGGATGATGTTGCAGATTGTTCTAGATTATTTCTAGGCTCACTTAATTTTCGCGGAATTCAAAATATGTGGAAATGTGTGGAACGGAGGCAAACAGGAATTCATTACATTTTTTAGCACTAATTTAATATTTATCGGAATTTAATTGTTATCTTAAGTCTTGGATATAATTATAGATATATTTATATAACATTCGAAACACACTTTGACTTCGATAACAAATTATTCACATGTTTTTGATTATGGATTTTTCCAACATGTTCACCATGATCATTGATCATTCCTTTGCTCATTCACTATCTTTTTAATTATACCCTTGCATCAATTTTTGCCACTATTATTTGAGCAGAAAGAAGAGAAGGTTTGATCATGCTTATCCAGAGTACATGTATAATTTTGCTCAAAGACCTGGTTATCTTGAAAACAATTAAAATAAGTGCTTTAAGAATATCTAAGGCGTCATAAATGTTGAGACAATGTAACCAAAGTCTTGAGGCAAAAGTCTTAACAAATTATCAAATCAACTAATTTTGCGTTAATTAATAAAATTCAAAACAAGATATACCTTTGATATGAGTGAACTCAATTAAATTGACATTAATAGTAAGGTCAAGTATTACGCATTCACCTAATATTCCACAACAAATGTGGGAATTTTGATAAGAATTTAGTTCTTATTATTCTTGAAAACTGCGAAAAATTTCAATTGAAAGCCAAAGGAAAATATTTTTTTATATAAATTACATGAAATGTGGAAAATATGAAATTAATTAATTGTTTTCTGGTTATCAGAAGATTGAAAGAGTTCTTTGATTTGTTCTGAATAACAATCTTTTTATCTTGAAATGCATTAATTGAAATGTCTTCCAATTGGTCCCAATTCTCACTCAAACAATGATTTCAATAAAACAATTAAAAGTAGAATCTATTGAATTGAGTCATTGAGTGGTGTATTCAAAATACTTCCTGGTTGAATCATTCTCTGCAATAATCTGGTCTGCAATAGTCCACCACTGCTCGGTGTCCTCCCACTGTCCGTTACGACTCGAATACCACGGCTTTTGGTCGCCGTAATAGTGAATCACTTTCGGCGTGATATTCGGGTCAATACTTTTGGCAAAGGAAAGCCATTCCCATTTACCGACTGTCCAGTTATATGATTGATGGATGTGTCGGAACGACTGCTTTAATGAACAAAATGTTTGACAAATCAATTGTTCGTCAAAACCACTGAAACAATTGGGGAAACCATATCTTTGCCTCTCATTTAAATTTTTAAGCATTTGGTTATAGACTCTCTGATCGGGTCTTAACAATACCAGTGAAGCGCAGCCAACGAAAGAATTGAAGCCCTCCTCTACTTTAGTGTAATTTAATTCTGTGCCGTGGATGAGCTCTCCAAATGGGTTTTCAACACCTGTAGAGGTATATGGTTTAGCCCATGGGGTAGAAAAGGTCATCGCCGGGGGCTCTAAAGCAAAGAGTTTGTCGTCACAGTTGTCGACAACAATCATATCTGCGTCGATAAACACAATTTTCTCAAATGATTTGTGGTAGAGCTGAGGATTGAGGCAGTTCCATTTTGTGAACGACTCCTCAATCCATTTCCCATACAATGTTCGTTGTCTTTGATTCTTCAATAAAATGCATTTGTGACTAATGTAGGGCACAGTCCGGACGTAGTCGTAAAACTTTTTCAGTATTTTCTTAGTTCTGATACTTATATCATTTGTAACCATACATATCAGAGTAGATTTGGTGCCGGTGTTCCTCAGACTTTGAGCCAAGACAAGAGCTCCGGCAACATATTTGTTGCCTTTCATCACAAGTGTCACAAAAGCGAATGAATTCATATTTTAGCAAAACTTTAATTTCACTGCAATTACAATATTTTTCAATACAAATGTTTTGAAACACTTTTGCCGACATATGTTAGCCTTTAATTCTCAGTCAAATTAAATTCATTCAATCGTTTATATGAAATGTGATTAAACAGTGTCCGACACAACATTTTGAGATTACTTTGGGGCAAATCATACAAATATTTGAGAATTGTCTGAATAAACAGATTTTACGCAATCAAAGCACATGTAATGGCTTTAGAAATACACTGATTTTAATTAATAGCCTTGAAATCAATGAAAATCAATTGATTTCCGATTAAAAAGTCCGCACTTTTTGTTTGTTATATAGTTTTTCAGACAATTTGTTGGAAACATTTCATACAAACAGATAAGAAATGAGAAAATAATTTTGTTTTTCAAGAATAAGGAAAATCACTGAATATGTTGATTGATATAAACGTCAGATTCAGACGAAGAATATTTCAAAATAGTTTTCAATTGAGATTAGTTATCATTTTCTGCATTTATATTAAGAATAGCCAAAAGCACTTCTTAAATAGGACTCGACATTTAATTCTAAATTAAGCAAGACAAGTTTACACAAATATTTAGCATATCTAATACAAGACTAATTTTTTAATTTTCTCTTTCTTTTTACAAATATTTCATTCAATTAATTAATTTCTAAAATTAATTTTCTTTTCCTCAAATTTATTACCAATTTTTCTCAATAATAATAATTATGTGAATAAGTAATGAGATCTCAAATATTCGGAATATTATATTCAAATCTAATACAACTTATTTTGATTAATATTAATATTAGTGCAATTGTGCATGTTCACATATTTCCATCTACTTTATTATCTTTAATGTTATTTAATTATAACTTATATAATAGTAAATGTAATTTCAACAAACCTAGATCAAATCAAATTTTTTTTTTAAAACTTTTATACATGATTTTTACCATTCAGTTCGATGGTTCAAAAAATAAATAGATAAACATAAAGGTTTATTTGATAATTATCCAGGAATTGGATCGAGAATATTTAAAAACAGATAAATATTGAGCTAAATATTGAGCTTGTTCACTCAATATTCGAATAGAGTGATCGTAATTAGTTTTAGGTTCAAAAATATCGTCACTTTGTTTACATTTATTTCAAAACATTTGATGTGTTTTTAAATTCATTTGAATTGAATTAAATAAATACAAAAATATTTCGGTTTTTGTTTTTAATAATCGAAAATGTATTCAAACAAAAGGATTAAATACACGAAGAGTTTGAATGAAAGCAATTTGTCTGAAGACAGGGCCGAAGAACACGAAAAAAGTGACGAAAACATTAGTTTAGTTTACAATCAAAACACTTGGCTTTCAATCGACGAACAGAGGAAACGACTTCCGATTTATCGCTTCAAACGTGAGATCGAATACCTTTTAGACAAATACCAGACTCTTGTAGTCGTCGGACAAACCGGTTGTGGAAAGAGTACACAAATTCCTCAGTATTTGGCCGACAGATACTCCCAAAACTCTGACCAGAAGTCCACTGGACTTATGGTCGGAATAACAGAACCGAGAAGAGTGGCGGCCGTATCGTTGGCCACTCGGGTGGCGCAGGAATATGGCTGTCGTTTGGGCGAAGAAGTGGGTTATGCCATCAGATTTGAAGACTGTGTCGATAAAAATAAAACTCAAATCAAATTCATGACCGAAGGAATTCTGGTCAATGAGCTCATGTCTGACCCGCTTTTGACAAAATACAGTGCAATAGTTGTGGACGAAGCCCACGAGCGCACCATTAATACAGACATTCTCTTGGCTTTACTCAAGAAGATTATCCGCAAACGCCCTGACCTTAAACTTGTCATCTCTTCGGCCACTATTGACGTGGAAGTAATCAAAGAGTATTATAACGCAAATGAGAGCAGCGATCGTACAAAAGACACCTCTTATGTGATTGCAATCGAGGGTCGGACACATCCCGTCGATGTCTTCTACTGCGAGCGTCCGATCGCTGATTACGTTAAAGAGTCGGTCAATACTGTGATCAAAATTCACGAGAAATACCAATTCGGAGACGTTTTGGTTTTTGTGACCGGACAGGAAGAGGTGGAGACCGCCGTTTCCATTCTTAAAGACTATGCAAAGGGATTGAGAGAAAGAGAAGACAACAAACTGAAGAAAATGTTTGTCCTTCCGATGTATGCCTCCCTTCCATGTAACGATCAAATGAAAGTATTTGAAACTTTCCCGAAGAGTGTCCGCAAAGTGATTGTGGCCACAAATATCGCCGAAACGTCAATCACTATAAACAACATAACATTTATAGTGGACTCGGGTTTTGTCAAAATGCGTTTCTATAACCCAAACACTTCGACTGACTCTCTGGCAGTCGTCGCCGTTAGTCAGGCATCGGCTCAACAGCGAGCGGGTCGGGCAGGACGTCACCGACCAGGAAATGCATTTCGTCTCTACACTGAAGAGGACTTCGAAAAGTTGTCGCCGTTTAGTGTTCCTGAGATTCAAAGAAGTTGTTTGGCTTCAGTTATACTCCAATTAAAAGCTCTCGGAATCAATAATATCGCAAAATTTGATTTTATTTCGGAACCACCCGAACAGCACGTCGTGAGAGCATTGGATCTGTTGTACGCATTGGAGGCAATCGACGATTCCGGAGCTCTAACCCAACCGTTTGGTCTACAAATGGCTGAATTTCCTTTACATCCAATGCTTACAAAAATGATATTTTCAGCGCAACAGTTGGGTTGTAGTGTTGAAGCGCTCACCATATGTGCTGTGCTTCAGGTCCAGAATGTATTCTCGCAACCGGCCAGTGGTCAGCGGTCTATTCAGGCCCGACGGGCCAAACATTCTTTAAGTGTAGAAGAAGGGGATCTCATTACTTATCTCAATATTTATAACTTATTTATAAAGTCGGGTAAAGTGAAGTCGTGGGCCGACAAAAATTATCTCAATTATAAGGCTCTCCTCAGGGCTGTAGAGCTGAGGAACAGACTCGAGTCAGTGGCCAATAGAATGCGCATCAAATTGAGATCCACTTCAGATGTGGACAACATTCGTAAGGCTATAGTATGCGGTTTGTTCTCAAACGCCGCTTATTATCACCCGTCGGGTGTCTACCGGACAATCAGAACAGACCACGAGCTTCACATTCACCCGAACTCTGTATTGTATACAATGCCCAGACCTCCTAAACACGTAGTTTTTACTGAAGTGCTGCACACATCTCAACAGTTTATGAGAGACCTGACGCCAATCGATTCCAAATGGTTGACACAATTAGCGCCAAAATATTATCACTTCGGAACTGATAGAGAGATCGCCGAAAGCAGACTAACAAACACTTGAAATCCAAGACAAGAGACAAGAAAAGGAAAACTCAAATCAATTCATTTCAGACATTACTCTGAATATGAATAGAATTTATTGAATATTTCGCCAGAAATCAAATTAAGTGATTGTTTGACAAATATTCGGAATAAAGTAACCGATTGTTTGTGAAATAAATGATTGCATTTAATGGCAGAGAGTCAGTAGTTTTGGCAAATCTACAGATTATATAATTTGTAAAAATTAATAACTAATAAAACATTTGAACTCTAATAACGAATAAATCGATGCAAACATTGTATTGGTTTTGAGTTAAGACAATTTGAGGCCCAAATACCGCAGACAAGAGGTTTGGCACCGAATCTATTGGATAACTATTAGTTTGACTATTGATTGGATTAATCAAATCAATAGAAATTGAAAAATAATTCCTGATTATTGAGTTTTGCAATAAAAAACTTCTAATCTTTAGTGAAAACGTCAATAATTATGACAAATAATTGGATTTCATAATTGAAAAGAAGATCTAAACTGAGTTTAACCTTAAATTATATTCCAAACTATAGTTTGTTTACCCGAAAAATAAAATCAAAATCAAATCCTAGAAAAGGTGTAATTATTACACTTCACACATATCTGAAAAACAATTGAAATTATGTCAAAAATAGTGATTCAGTGAAAAAAAACTGATTTTCAACTAACAATAGAAAACAAATTGAAAATAACTCTAACAGTGAATCAATTTATATAAGAGTTGGCCTAAAGTTGAGTAGAAATCAAAAACTAAATTACAAATTGATTATTATATACTCTAATTGCAAACCTAATTAATATTTGAGACTAAATTAATTATTACTAATCAATGCATTCAAACAATGTTTTGTTTCGTTGTATAAGTTTTGCACAAAAGAAAAGAAAATATATTTTTTTGTAAAAATTGGTGACATTTGTGCAGAAAAAGTTAGTCTCAGTCAGTGCTAAAGTCACTGATCACTGACTGTTTGCTATTGATTTCATTGTTTTCATTGACAAAATCGAAATCAGACGACAATCCATTGGTTTGAGCGCTCTTTTTAGTGCTGTTCTCCACTGAATTTGTCTTTGAATTAGCGAACTCTCCTTTAAGGCTTTCCACTTCTTGAGAGCTGTAAAGTCAAAGTTTGTGTTAGTAATCAGAACATCCTTTTTAGGAAGGAATCAGAACATACCTGAGTTGGACAAAAAGAATTCCGTTGATTATGTTGAGCATATCGAGAACTGAGCTGACGGAAGGGGGTTGGATTTGGATCGGAGGTATGACAGCAGTTGAGTTGCCCTTGTATATCTCATTCATCTTCTTCTGAAGGACAACCGCTTGTTGTGTCAGATGTCTTAAGCACTCTGAGCTCTCTTTAGTCTTGTCGTGTTCTTCGCCCAATTGCTGTCTATAAATGGCAAACGTTTCCTTCTCGTAATGTAAGGCCCCTCTGAAGTCACCCATACAGGACTGGGTTCGCGCCACCAAATGATAACTGACCGCCACTTTCAGGCTTTTGGGTCCGAAGTAACGCAAATTTAGTTTCAAAGCATTTTCGAGGAACCGAAGGGAGAGTTCGTACTCTCCGACCGCGTGAAGTATTAAACCGATATTACTCTGAATTTAGAGATCAATTAAAATTCATTTCATAAATGGGATTGACTTACATCAAGAATAGCCATTTCCGGGTGATTCTCACCACAAATCAGAGACAACAGATATCGCGCCCGATATAAGAACTTTAATGATGTGGACACTTGGGAACTGGCGAAACAGTAAAGCGCTAAATGAGTCTGAAAAACAAAATTCAGAGTCAGTCGAGTGTAAAGAGAATTTGGGAAATAGACTGACGTATTCGGTGATAGTGTACGGGTGATCGACGCCATTGACTTTCTCGCTCATTAGGACAGCCTTCTGTTGGAAGGAAATGGCCTCAGCATAGTCTCCCATAATGTAGTTAAGTCTGGCCAACATTCTGAGGCACTGAGCGATTTCCGGGTGCATCGCTCCGTAAACATTGTTCAATAGGTTGAGCGCTTCATTGATAAGCTCATACCCATCCTTGAGGTAACCGCTTTGAATCTTACTCTGACCCGTAGTATAGAAGTTGTAGGCGTCGGACGCCCGCGGATGGATGTGTTTGACCACTGGAAACATATTCAAAATGTCTTCGTCACAAAATGTTGGCCGAGTCTTGTGATCGAAATGATATTCGCGGAGAAGGAGTTGAATACCCGTCCGAATGCAAAACAAACGCAAAATTGAGATTTTCTGCAAACTATGGGTTTCTACACAACTATCGATTGAATCTGAGTTCAGACAATAGCCATAATAAGACTCCATCTCATTGCGAAGACTACTCCAAAATGACTTATGTGAGAGGTTTACCCACTCGTTGTTGTCCTGAGAACTGACCAAATTTTGACGGGTTTTGCGCTTATTTTTACGGCGCGATTGTCTAAACTGAAGCTCATCATTGGCTGAGGGCTGAGGAAGGGTTGAACACGAAGAGAAAAAACAGTTTAAGAAGTGGCTGACCGCTGACGACAAACACATCATTTCTATGCCCTGAATATAATTAGCGAATATATGTTTGGCTGACCGACAGATCAGTTCAGTGATGACAATACTCTACAAAATTAAAGTATATTAATATTTGACACAAAATCATAACAAATCATTACATGAAGATATTCGAGGGGTTGGTGGGGGGCCAACAGTTCTGCGATTTTACCCAAATATCGAATATTAATTCCTCTGTTGTGAAGCGCTTCAGAAAGTGTGAGTCCATCAAAAGGTGTGGTCGAGTGCTCTAAAGAATCTCTTATCTGTAAAACAGAAAAATTGTTAAAATTGTGCGAAACATAGATTTCAATAGACATACAAAGGCAGGGATCTGAACAGTGAGGAGGAACTCCGCGGCGTCTTTCACCAGTTGTATCTGTTTTTTGAGCGTTTCGCCAGTCGGGTCCAAATGTTTAACACCGGGAGAGAAGACGTCGGGATTGAATCTGATATCAAATTCGTTATCATTGAGCGAACCGACAGATTGTGCGGCCTTTCGGACAATCTCTTTGGTGCTGTCGATATCTGATTTGTCTCCAGTAGTGAACGACTCCACGATTTTCTTGTAATTCTCGGCCTCTTCGCCACTCTTATTGTCTTTTTTATCTTCCAATGGATTTTGATTTTCTTTGAAGTCTTCATTAATAATATCTTTTGATTCCGGTTCAGTCATTTCAATGGCTTTGCTTTTGATCTCCTGTTCCCTGAGGTTTCTTAACCCCATTTGTTGCAAATGAAAAGCCGCTAACTTAATGAACATCATATATCGGGCCTCGAAGAAGGCGTCCACTAATTCCTGGCGCAGACAACACAGTTTGTGTTTGTGCTGACGGGGATATCCCATTGCAGTCACTTCTTTGCTTAGCTCTTCGTTCTCGAGTATCAGAAAATTTGGATCGGGAGGGAAAGTACGCAATAAGTCAAGAATATAATGTCTTCCGTCGTTTCCAATTATTCCTTTGCACTCAACTGAGGAACAGATTTCGATTTCTTCGCCACTTTCGTTGACCACTTTGTGCGGCAATATTTTTAAGACTTGAGCTGCTTTGTTGAGCAGTTCCAAGTACTTTGAGTGAGTGACAACAGTTTTACCGAAGTCTACTGAGCCATAAACAACAGACTGTTCCTGTTCTCTCTCAAGAATACCCGGTATAATGCTTTGAGCGGTGACGCGATAACCCTTATAATCGATTACTGCGGTTCCCAATGTGTAGAGACCCTCGACATCAATAGAACTGTAGGCTTTCACTCCTTGCAAATCATTAGTGGGGGCCGCGAAGGCAGCCGAGTCTCCGCCCAACTCCTTGTAGTGGTCGCGAACATCAAATCCCAAACTGAAGAATATGTTATTCCATATAAACATTTGCATTTTGGTCTCTTCCCCGGGATTTATGGCAATAACATTACCATCGATGACAGCGACAGCTCCACGACTGGCGGCGGCCACAAAATCGCTGTGGACTTTGAATATAGCCCTCTCTCTCAAGAGCCGCTCCGGAAGGGTTTTCCGTCTGAGTTCGCGCGTCGTCTGAAGTTCTTCGTTCCAATCACGTGTCTGACCGGGAATATGCTCTTCATATCCCAGTTTGGATGAAAAGGCATCTTCGGCTCTAATAGAGTCAATGGTATGTTCGAGATGTGGTGCTGTCCAGGAGTACATTTGGTAAGGAGTGGCGACCCTTTCGTAGGGATGTCTTTGATGTCGTTTGCGTTGAATTAAAGCGAAATTGCGTTTAAATGTGGGACTAATTTGATTGAGTAAATCAATGAGTGAGTGATAAACTACTTTAGGGTTCGCAGGCTTTGGATTAAACTCCTCTTCAGTCGATTCGTTGACATAAAAGCCTCGCGTCGATGACGTTATGTGATATCGTTTGTCCTCCAGAGTTATTACATACAAATACATCAAATCTCCGTGAAGTTTACGCGTACCGGGGGGTGGGTTCCATCCACTGGCGGTCAGTACCTTCATTGCTGTCGGACCCTTTCCGGAGATAAATTCCGATAAATATTTTCCGTTTAAAAACAGATTTGATTCTCACTTTTTCTTTGCTCTGAGGCTGTAATGGAAGTAATTGTCTGTCTTTACTTCCGGGCAGAATATAGTCAGGAGGGGTACAGTCCACAGAGTCGGCTCTCATTACTCTCTTCTTCTCTGTAAACAAAAAAAAACAGAATTAGAAATAATAATCATTTTTGGAAACACCGGAAAACAGACCCGAAATCTCTGACTGAGAAATGGTGTTAACGAATGAAAGAGAATTTAAATCTAATCCATTGTAAGCGTCCGACGGATCCAATGATTTAAGCAAATCGCGGACATGTCTTAAGTGGATTCGTGCCTCGCGGACAGTATACGGCTCTTCGACCACTTTGATGATTGAGCCCTCCTTTAGACCCTCGATATTCTTCAATTCGGTGAAGTTGTCTAAAGTGATTCCATCCAATTGGAGAGAAAAACATGTCCGATGACATGTGTCTTCCCTGTCCATCAGCAAGTGGTGTATTTCCTGCACCAATTCCATTGCACTGACCTATCGTCAAATATTTTGCAAAAATTGATTTTCATTGAATTGAGTGATTGGATCCGCTGTTGGGAAGACAGAGAACAACAGACCTGTATCTCGAATGCCTCCAAACCGGTACATTGTATGAGGACATTGAATCCGGTGTCGTGGATGAAAATGAACTCCTGGTCGGTGGCGGAAGACGACTGTTTTGATTCTTCGTCTTTTTGTTTATCTGATTCACTAATAATGTCTTCGTTATCATTATTTTGCTCTAAAGTCATAACTATTTTTTATTACTTGTTTTATAACTTTTTGTAATAAATGCAAAGATTATTATCACTGAAAATCACTTAAAATGTATTTAAATTAAATTTTTGAAAACAATCGACGAGAAGAGGAAACCTTTGAAATGCAATAACGATATAAAGGCTGCAAAAGCCTGAGAAACACGTCTTTTCACAAATCGATTAAAAATTAATAATTATTTTCAATTAAAGAAAAAAAACGAATAGAAAAATAAGACATTAAGACATGCATTAAATGCATTGAATGGGATCTTCTCTGGTCTTCAAATGCCTTTTTCACATTTGAAGCACAAATAGGAAACTTGTATTCTGTAGTAAAGAGCAAAAGCTCAATGACTTTGAAGGACAAACTCTTGGGATGATGTAATGTTCAGCACAGTGTGTGGTGTGCTCTCCACTGCTCTGGTGTGGAGCTCTTCCTATCCAGTGTACAGTTAGCGTAATGTAATACAGTCTATGCCGCTTCACAACCTTCAATGAGAGGTCTGTGCAGAGGACTGTGCGGCGACACCGCTTTCCCAAACACACCAAACCAACACATGTGACTACCGGTGCCTACTATTGGCTAAACTCTGTTTTAAATGCAGAGAACGACCATGCTTAATGTCTTAATGGCTTAAGCATTGCCTTATATTCGACAACTACTCATATGAATGCCTCATATTTATTCTCAATTCACTTTTGATTCACAAAAACTTATTCTCAACATAGGATCAGAATTGTATTAGTAATTGAGTAATTCAGAAATTCAGCAAGCTCATGCTCTCTTAATTACCTAAACTGTGTCTCAGTGACTGTTTTTTTCTGATTTTAATTTATTTGTCAATACTTTCATTGGTTTAAAACTTGAGTCAAATAAAATGTGTTTTTTCCTCAAATTTTTGGACAAACAGTTTCTGAAAAGAGATTTTCTTTCAAATGTGTTGCCATTTATTCTCAAATTGGAGACATTTGTGAGACAAGCCATCTCTTGACGGGATCTTTATTTCTATTCGTTTTTCTCAGATATATTGTCAAAGTTTTGAGTGTTATTTGCATTTATTTCATCAGATTAGATGTGAGACGCGTTTATTCAGTTGAGTTATCGCTAGATATGAATTTCGGGTCCGATCTTATTTGGCTCCAAATGTCGGATAATTCCCAGAACCTTTGAGCACCATAATACCTTGGCTTAAACGTAAATTATTTTATCGCATTTGAATTTATTTTTCTTGTGAAGAACTGGCGATCGGACAAACATTTTCTGAAAATTATTTATATTTATTTATATATTTAGAAAATTGAATTTTGTGTTAAATATATAGAAATTGTTATAAATATAAATAAATGACAAAATTAACCAAATGTGACAAAAACTTATTTAACAATGTTATGGCCAAATATAAGTTAACAAGGTTAATTAATAATTACGCTTAAGACAACAAAACACATTTCTCTATACCATTGTAAGAAAATTGTATTCATTTATGTTTTAAGAAAAAAATTGAGTAATTCTGGTATCGGATGCAAAAGTAGCCGATTCTCTCCTCTATTTTGGGCCATATATAGAGAGTCTCGAAGTATTGGCGACTAAAAGACTAGACATTATCAGAAACACAGGTGATGTTTATCCAGAATGGGG
>JAQGBD010000850.1:0-22302 GCA_034698165.1 Punctoribates punctum | reverse complement strand
AGAGAGAAGGAGAGAGAGAGAAGGAGAGAGAGAGAGGGAGAGAGAGAAAGTCTCTTTCATTTATAGAGATTTTTGATAACAAAGTTTTCACATTTTATTTCGTCACAAATTTTAAGTCAAGTAATGGACGACATCTGTTGTAATAGTTTGAAGTCTACATAAACTACGTAAACATCTTATTAGAAGTATTGCATCAAAACCAATGATTATTCAGAAAAAGGGATGAATTTTAGCTTTTCTTTTATCCGTTGCTTTTGAATTCATTTTTTGAATATTTGGCTCTAAAATAAACATTTCTTTTATTCAATTTGAGTAATGTTTTGATTAATTAATTAATTATTTGTCAACAAATGATTGGTTAAAATGTTGAGAAGTAATGTTCCCTCAGAGGTCCTCAAAAGAAAGAGCGGTGAGGCAAAGGAGTCACCCAGGTCTCGCAAAAAGTCTTCTAATTCGGTTATTTTGCCACTGAGTCCGTCCAAGAAATTTGGCATTAATTTGAAGAATGGACACAATTCTGGGGTCAATACTGAGAACAAGTTGTCTCACGAAGAATTCATTCGCAAGATATTGAGTAAACCCTTCGTTATTCCGATCGATAACTACAAAGGTATGAATCAATCACTTCTTCAAATCATTTTAATAAATGGATTGTATTTAAGGCGGTTCTTATCGATCACTTGGCGTACGCCTGAGTGGAGGGCGTCGACCACTTCATGATCCGGAGGAAGAAAATGCACTCATTCTATACAGTCCTCCGTCAATGAGTAAGGAAGAAATGCTTAAACTTAAGATAACTGATCAAAGAGTTCACGTCGTGATGGACCCGATCTTAACCGCTGTCCTTCGACCTCATCAGAGAGAAGGCGTCAAATTCATGTGGGACTGCGTCACAGGGGTTCAGATTGAGGGCAGTTATGGGTGTATTATGGCCGACGAAATGGGTTTAGGAAAGACTCTTCAATGCGTTTCACTCGTTTACACTCTTCTTAAGCAAAGCCCCGAATGTAAGCCAACTATCGATAAGGCAGTGATTGTGGCCCCGAGCAGTCTCGTCAAGAACTGGTACAATGAGTTCGGCAAATGGTTAGCCAATAGAGTGAGCGCTTTGGCCATCGATGGCGGCTCTAAAAAAGAGATCGACGAAAAGTTGTATTCATTTATAAACACAATTAAGGGCCGGCGATGTGTGAATCCGGTCCTTATTATCTCTTACGAGACATTTCGTCTGCACTCAGATGTTCTCCATTCGGGAGATATTGGATTAATTATCTGCGATGAGGGGCACAGACTTAAGAATCAGGACAATCAGACATATCATGCATTGAATCAAATTAAAGCCAAACGACGTATTCTTCTGTCGGGAACTCCCATTCAAAACGATTTACTCGAATACTTCAGTTTAGTTCAGTTTGTAAACGAAGGCATTCTCGGAACCGCTCAGGAATTCAAAAAGAAATACGAAAATCCTATCCTTCGGGGCAGAGATGCGGCCGCCACTGATGCCGACATAGCTCTGGCTAAACAAAGATTGGATGAATTGATCTCAATTGTCAACAAATGTATGATCAGAAGAACTGCTAGTATTTTATCGAAGTATTTGCCCGTAAAATATGAACAAATAGTTTGCTGTGAACTGACTCCTCTCCAAAAGACTGTTTACACCTTCTTTTTGAAGTCAAAAGCTGTCGCCCGGGCTGTCAATGAGGCCAACAACCAAAAGACAGGCAAAGGAGGCGGTAATATATCTCTGATTGCTATTACATTCCTGAAGAAGTTGTGTAATAGTCCCCAATTGGCGTACGATATGTGCAAAGATCCGAAGAACGACTTGGAATCTCTGCTCCACTTATTTCCATCTGATTTCTGCGCTCAGAATAGCAAACAAGTGATGCCAAACGTTTCCGGAAAAATGCGTGTTTTGGATACACTCCTGGCGTTCATCAAAAGCCAAACCAATGATAAAGTAGTTCTGGTCTCCAATTATACCCAGACTTTAGATCTGTTCGAAAGGCTCTGTCGTCTCAGAGGCTATGGTTTTGTCCGTTTGGACGGTTCGATGTCTATTAAAAAGAGAGGAAAAGTTGTCGAGAATTTCAATAATCCGTTGAGTTCTGAGTTCATATTTATGCTGAGCAGTAAAGCCGGCGGATGTGGTCTTAATCTTATTGGCGCCAATCGGCTCGTTATGTATGATCCCGACTGGAATCCCGCTAATGACGGACAGGCGATGGCTCGCGTCTGGAGAGACGGACAAAAGAAACAGTGTTTTATATATCGACTGCTGTCCACCGGAACTATTGAGGAGAAGATATTTCAGAGACAAACCCATAAGAAGGCTCTGAGCAGTTGTGTTGTTGACAACGAAGAGAACGTCGAAAGACATTTCACTCTTTCAGATCTCAAAGAACTCTTCCGATTGGAAATAGACGTAAAAAGCGATACCCACCGGAAGCTTAATTGCAAGAACTGTTTGAATGACATTCCGATTCGATGCCCTCCACCCGACGCTGACTGTACTCGTGATCTCTCGGAGTGGTATCACTCACCCGACAAACGACAAGTCGTGGACTTGATTCTGAAGAAGACTTGGGATCAGGGAATCACTTTCTGTTTCCATCAGAAATCTCACGAACAGAAACCCATTCCTTGAAAAGCATTTAACCAAACATTTATTGATTGCCTGAAATCCAAATCTTTTGACGAAAATCAATGTATTTGTCGACGATTTCGGTTAATATTATATTTTATGCAAAATTAGTCTCAAATTTGTTGAATACTTTTTCTCCTGAAAACTAATAAAATATATATTTTGTAAATTAATTACAGAAAAATAAAACCATTTGTTTTTAATTCATTTTTATTGTATTTCTTTTAATATTTGAGACAATTAGTGATATAAATGTTGAGTTAAAACAGAGAATCGAAGTATTTCTACATTAAGTTAATCTTTCATTAATTTTAATGAAATGATGGAAAACACAAAAATGGTCTCAAATTTTGATTATTTGTTATATAAAAAGAAATTATTAACATTGAAGTTGAAAATCATGTTTTTTCAAAGTAAAAAAAGATAAAAAATTATGTAAAACAGAATTTAAGGCATTTTATAAACACTTATTTAGATTTAAACGAATTCTTTTAAAAAGAAAATGAGATTAAAATTATTTTAACTAATGATTAGTGAAACACAAGATATTCAGTCAATTAATTAATATAAACATTTTCTTCAAATCTTTAGCTCTAATTTGAGGACAAATTTTTGAAGACTTTGAGTCGCTTTTCATTCTTGGATTTGAAGCTTTTGGCCGATTCCTCATCAGCTGTCAGATCAGGCATTGGTAGCGCTGAAGAGAGGAATGACTCGAAGTTGGCCACAATTCGGCCGATGTCTGGTTTAGAGTGAATGAAAGCACACCGGGCGCCGAAGTCACAGAAGCCCTCTGAGTGGAACGGTTTGCAGAGCTGTGTCTTATAGTTCTTGTGCTTATAAGTGGCGACTTTGAGCTCACTTTCAAAGTGGGCGTAATAGCACTTCTCTCCAAACTTGCAAATTCCCAATTCCTGGAAGTTCTTACACATCTCTGTCTTGTATCGAATCGGATCAAACATCGCGTTATTGGCCAAAAACTTTGGAATCATTTGACTGGTCTTTGACTCTCCTCTTCTCAATGTTGGCGTTGAATATCCCGACGACGGGGACAGAGATGACAATGAAAGCGGCGATAAATCAATACTTGGCTCAGGTCTGAGCACCCGATTGGGTGTGTTCTCAGGACTGACATCAGAGCCAACATTGATATTAACAAAAATTGTATTCATCTCACTATAAGAGGGCTTAACAAAGACAAAGAGATCAAAAACCACTGAAAACAGATCTAATTATAATCAAATCTTACATTAAATAGGATTGGATTCAATCGATTCAATGAATTCATTGTCTCATAAATTAGTGAACAAATCAAATGAAGTGATTTTAAAATCAATGACAAGAGATAAGAACCGAATGAAATGAAGACCTCCACTGAAATCAATGAAAAAATTGAGTGAAAAAAATACTCAGATCTGAACTCTTTGATTATCTCAAACTTTATGAGAAATCCCATTATTACTGAAAGTTGAAACCCCTCTATGTTTAGTGTATTATATACTTTACATTCAATTCATTGGTCGGAAGTCTATTGGGTTTTGAGTCCAAAAGTGAGTTATCATAAGATTCTACGGTTTTTATGATTTTTTTTTATTTTATTCATTAGTTTTTCATTAAAACCACTGCTTTTGGACCGGATATCAGTGAAGAAGATTCCCATTAGTTTTGAATTTTTTCTTTTTTTTATTACTTAATATACAAACAAAATAATGAATAAAAAGTGACTAAAAGTTTATAAATGCAAATCAATTGATTAATTTTATTTGAGGTCAACTTTAAATGTATTATTTTATTACTTTTTTTAGTTACAAATAATTGAAAATCAAAGGATTGATAAGAATTTTCAAAAGAGACGGTTTGGCGACAAAGACTACCAAAAGAGGTGACGAATCGTCTGTTAGGTCTATAGAGACAACCAATGGATATTACATTTAAATAGTTTGCAAGATTATTTCATCAACTTATGGAATACTAATTTAGTAATTAATCATAAGATGTTTAATAACAAAGTTTTAAAACATTTGTTTTGACAATTTTCCTTATATCTAGGTGTTTAATAATTGAGATTTATTAGTGAACGAGGTATTGAGTTTAGACCTTGCTTATCTCTGCTTACAAAATGCATGCAATATGAGTATAGCTGTGAAACATGTAAGAGCATTCATACAAAGTTGAACCTAACGTCATATCAATCTTTACAAACAATTAGTCTTTGAAGTCACCGATCACTACATTCACTATATTTGCTATAAATCAGACAAAATATAACCAAAAGTGAAAAAAAATAGAATAAAATAAATTTGCTTTAAATTTACTAATTTTCAAATAAAATAATATTAAAATTTAATTACAAATGATTACACATTTATGGCAAAATCGATGTATTTTGTAAATCATTGTTCGGAGAACTCGGAGAAGTCAGGTCTTCGGTAGAGCTCTGGACAGAGGTTTTGCTTCTATTTCTGCAGTTGATTGCCATCGTTATCATGAAAGTGACACCAATTATAAGAACAACGAAACCGACTAATATTATGCCATAAGCCACAGAATTCACAGAATTGCCGACAGATGTGGGGAAACCGTATTTCATTATTAAACCCATTAATATCCAGAATATTCCGGTCAGTGTCGAGAAGAGACCGCAATAGAAGAGCATAAGTCGGTTCTCATTCTCCTGACGAGGAATGGATGCAAACATTTGACAACACTTTAAAATCATTTTATTCTTTGCATAAATTGTTTGCAAACTCTTTGAGAATAAATTTAGAAATGAAAGCGAATCAGTATTTGGTTTTGATGTGAGGCTAATGTACTTCTTATTGATTTCTCTTATGGTTTGTTGTACTCTATATTGTAGTCTATATTCTCAGTGAATATGAGAATTCAATTTGTTTTTCCTCATTCAGTATCGAAAGTAATGCTGTTTTGAAACCTTAGCGACAAAACAATGAATAAGTCGATCGAAAGTCAATAAACAGAACCTTTTATACCACAAAACAATTCAATTATTTCCAAGTTTTACAAAAATGTTGTCTTCAGATCATTTACCTGTCCTTTAAAGCAAAGTTCAATACCTTTTCAAAGAGTCGAAAATCATTTGTCAAACTCAAGCCAACTATTGAATCACGCCTTTGAAATGTAGAAGAGAGCAAGTACCAAATGCCAGGTTTTAATCTATTCAAGTTAAGATTGTTCACAAGTTGACAAATAAACCACAACTAGAATAATAGGGGTTTTGTTTTCTTCTTATGCTTTGAATTATTCATTTTTATTCCCACAAGCTATTAATATAATTGATAGACCTAGTTCTTATTTTTGGAATTCTTCTCAATTTGAAAAATGTAATTATGGAGGGGTAGGGAAGCGCTGGTATTCAGTCATTCAAAACATTTCGTTTTTAGTTTTATTTAAAATAATTATTTTCTTTAAATCTTTATTCAAATTTATTTAAGAAGTAATTTGAGAAACAATTGAGCGATAAATATATGAATTTATTTAAATATCAGAACTAATTTGAAAATTATTTGACTTCAAAACAGCGTATCTTTCAATGAATTGATCGCATTCTTCGGGAGTCAAACACTTGAGAGCTCTGTAATGAATATTCGCCACATTTTTTGGCTCAAATTTCATTTCAAAAATCACATAATCGATCCAAAGGGAGGCGTTCTCTGCACCGAAACCATTGACCATCTCTTCGTGTATGGAACGGACCAAACGATGGTTAATATTCTCACATTTGTTCTCAATTTCCAACATTTTTTGGTGAAATGAGAGCAGAAAAGGCGGAGTTTTCTTAAACGAATGATAATAGTGTCGGGTTTTGTCCAAACCATAGGACAGGTTGAGGGCATCCAATATTCGAGGCCTCATATATCCGAATAGTTTTATGTGGTTTTTGTCTGCACTGAGTTTAGACAACTTCTTAGTGATGTTCATAATTTCTATGGGTTGCAGATTGTTTGCCGACCACTCCATATACTTCTCCCAAATCTCTATAATTATGTCCACATTTTCGTCACTCATTTCACTGAATTTATGTAAAATTTTTTCGAAGAAATTTTTGATCTCTTGTTTTGAGTCAACTATTTTGATGACAAACGGAATACAGAAGTGCCAGACGTCGAGAGTGTCTGTCCATCGGTCGCAACCATTCAATAAAATTTGTTTGATTTTAGTTTTGTTGTCGTATTTGTCAGAACAGGAAAAGTAAAGTTTAATCCATTCTTTAAACATATCGACGGAAAGGCACTTCTGATTCCATGCCCTCTGAATCAGGTCCAAGACTTTCGCCAATTTGTCTCTAATTTTCTTCTGTGTATTGCATTTCGACAACTGTTCTAATCTGAACTTTATATAGAAGTTCCAAATCTTTTCGTTATTGAATTCATTCAACTTCTGTTCGTATATAGAGATGGCTTTCCTCTCGAACTCTCTTTTCTTAACTTTTTTCTCTTCTTTAGTCAAATGGGTATTATTTGTGAACCAATCCTTTCCGTCGGCAATACATTGTTTGGCCAACAGATCCCAGAGTTCTTCTCGATTACTGAATCGTAACTTCAAATCATCACAAATAATGTTTTTGATGTTTTCGGTGACTTTCGGATCAAATTCGGAACAAATGGGCAAAAAGTCTGCCGCAAACTCCAAGTCATCAAAAGCCAAGATAGCGTTTTCATAGACAATGGCAGCAATTTTGCCGTTTAAGACCTCATCGTTGAACTCCTCCGCTTCGTTTGAGGGATCGTTGTCTTCATTGGCGGTGACTTTAAAACTTAGAACTTCGCGACGTTTTCGGATTTTCTGGCAAAACATTAGTTCCATTTTGAAGTATTGATGCCAAAGAAGCTTAGAATCGGCGTTGAATCTGATCCCTCTTTGAAGAAGGAGTCGAGCGGTTTGTGGCGCTCTGTGGTCTTCAAACTCAAACTTCGCGGCTCTGACCCAAAGCCAGTCCTTATTGTTGAGAACTGAAAGCATTCGTGAGTACAGAGAACTGACTTTTGCCAAAGATTTGTGACGAATATTGAAGTCAATGAATGAGAGCCACAACTGAACATCCAATTGGTTTTTGTAGACAATCGTTCGGTAAAGGGTTTGGATGTGTCCTATGATTAGGTTCTCGATGTCAACCGTTTTCCTTTGGAGACCCATTTTGTCTCTTCTGATGCCAACCAATTTCAATAGACTTTCTTCGTATGCAATATATTTTAGATAATCCTCTTTGAGTCGAGTATTCCTCTGGAGTTTATACTCAAATGCTTTTCGCTTTTTGATCACAGCTTTAATCTCGAGATTAGTCAGAAGACCATATCTTTCCAATTGTTCCAATTCGGTGATCGTCCGTTCGATGCGATATTCCACGATCTCTGCCATTGTCTTAAATGGCAGATAATGTCTTTGGAGTTAATTTAACTGAAGTTTGAACTGATTTTGGGATTCAATTGAAAACAAACACAACCTGTGATCGCATTTAAAGCACATGACATGAGAACACACGCTGTCGACAGTCGTTCACTAATTACGTCCTTTAGTTACAACTCATTGTCAGTGAATACTCTCTGACACACATAAAGTGATAGAAACTGACCAGGTTAACAGTTCATATAAATTGAATATAGTCAATAATATTAAACATGGTCAATCAGTCAGAGGAAACCACAAAGAAATTCTCAACTTTTAGTGGAGAAAACAAAATACTAATATTTATCATCTCGAGTTCCCAAATTATAACTTGCTAAGAATCCGCTTCAAGTGCATTCGTGGCCCTCAGTCTATCAAGAGTTTACATTAAATTCATTTTATATTATTATTCTTTTTTGTATCAAGCACAAGTTCATTCATGAATGAATCATTCCCATAGTGAATACATAGTGAATAATATGCATACTTTCAACATGCATAATTTCTTAACTCCTTATGTACTGTATTTCTCTTGAATTTGAATTTTTAAGACTCCAACAGCGGTCTGAAGGATAGCCGTAAAGAGAGCACATATTCCAGTTATTCAAATGAAATAATTTAAAGCAGGAATATGGCAGGCTCATCTAATGTCTGGACCCCCTCCCCCCTAGACCGAAAAATTTAACATTACGCCCTCCCCTGGCTCCTAAGGCTTAACATTGGGCCCCACTCTAAAAGCCAATTTGACCCCTCTCTAGGGTTTTGGAGTTTCCACTTATCTTATAAAGTATTCTTATTTTTTCCATTTATCGGAGAATTTCACAAAAATTATGATTAAATTCTTATTACAAAAGTCTTATGTAATCAAAGACTCCTCCGATTGTATTAATCAATAAGTTTTGTATGAAATGTATTCGAGAATATTCTTCAATAAATTTATTGATTCTCTCATTCCCTCAATTCTTGGCATCGATTTGTCAAACATTAATAAACTCAAGAAAAACGAATTTAATTAAAAAATGTAATAAAAATATACATCCATTTAATGAAGAATTTTATTTGAATATTCAAATAATTTCCTATTAAAATAGGTTATTCACTATACCAAGATTATTATTCTTGGCATTAATCTTATTTGAAAAAACTTGATAACTCGCCAAAAATCGAATAAATTGCAAACAAGGTAATCAAGTTTTCATTATTGATAAATAGTTTTGAAGAGAAATTTTTAAAAGTGAAATATTTATACGAAAATATATTTAAATATGAAATAGCCTTCACTCGACTGATAAACGCAAAGAAATGAAACTAATAAACAAGTAACTTTATTAACTCTACTAACTCTGTATTAGATTATATGCTTCTAATGACAACCAATTATCGCGATTGCAATTAAAAACAATTTGTGAGATAAGTGGAAATTAAGCAAATGTTTAATTAGTTAATTGACTTTTGGTCCAAACGAGAGACTAATTGATTGGATTAAATGTCAAACGTTTGTAATGAGCGCCAAAACTGAGGTCAATGAGAGAGACAAAAGATGGAGTCAGACATAAGTTGTGCCATATTTTCCACTATTGATAAACTGGAAACAAAATGCGAGTATATATATGTGAGTCATATATATGATTGTCTCATATATAGCACAATACATATAGTTTTGAAGAAATAATGAGTTTTTGTGTTTAATTGAATGCAAATTAAAAACAAAATTTGTTTCACTAAATAATTAGCGAAAAGACAACAAAATTAGTAAACGTTTTGTGAATTTATTTAAGTATTTATTTAATCGGAAATTAGTTTTTGTTTGTAATAAAAGTATTGATTGTATTGAATGAGTGATGGAATCGTCGCTAAGCCTAACGTCTTCATCGTCTTCGTCGTCGTCGCCATCAATTGGTTTGGGATCTAATGACAAAAACGATTTGATCTCTTTAGTCAATGAAGAGCTCTGTAATGGAGATGTTTTTCAAGTGATCACTCAATTGACACAAACTATTGAATCAAAAGTGTTTTTATATGAAACTAATAATAATAATAACAATAATATAAATAATAATTTAAATATAAACCATTCGAAGACGAAAAACAAGGATCAGATGAATACTAGTGCTAAAGAGTTGTCCAAATTGTATGCAATCAGAGCCCAGTCTTATCTGAAGCTGGGTTTCCATCAGTTGGCTTTCGATGACTCTCTTCTTGGCATCAAATATGACGCCAATAATCCCAACTGTTATTATCTCAAAGGTTGCCATTTATTGATTACTTCCATTCTCTGACAGTTAGGCCATCAGCTGATCCCAAATTAGCCACACTTTTGAGCCAAACGTTTGAGAATTTGTTTTAATTAAAAATATCTTTTGATTTATGGTTTGGTTTCTTATTATAAAAGCCCTTTCGGTGAAAGAATTTGATTATATTATTCAATATTTTGTTTATTTATTTAGGATTTTGTTTATGACTCGAACTTATGCTCTAAATATTAACACATTTATTGACTTTTTTCAGCGCTTTTCATATAAGACTCCACTCCTGAGAGTGCCTTAAATCCGATGATTTTTTCTGATTTCAGTGCTTTTAATCCAAATTCATTGCAAATACTTTTCTGTTAGTTTCGGTTTCTCTCAGTTTTCAAAATTGATTTTTCCATTTATTCTAAGTATTTATAAGACTCTGTGTATGTACTGAACACCAAATATAACGGTATATCTGTCGCACAGGTCGAGCATTGGTAGGTCTTAAACAAAGAGAAAGCGCCGAAAAAGCGTTTAAAATGGCCATAGAATTGAAGCATAAGTTTACGGAAGCGTCAGAAGAGTTGGTGAAAATGCGTTTCGAGGCTCTAAAAGAGGCCGGTTTTGATGAGGACACAGCCAACAAGTTTGCCCCCAAAAGCAAATCAGTTAATGAGGCGATTGACCATATTTTGAGTACAAGTCTCACTTCTGACCAGTTGTCGACTCTTAGAGCGTCGTATACCAGAAGTTTAAATCCCGATAACGACAATCATTTTTTAAAGCCCAGCATTGAATCCCGTTTTTCGTCAATGTCTGCAATTTCTTCAATTCCTGGAAACAATAATTTAAATAAAATATTTGCTCCGACTAACGAAACGGGTGTTTCACCCGATACTGGCTCCGAGTCATTGGGTCTCAAACTGATCAGTGATATCGACAACTGTTTAGGAAGTATTCTCGACTCGGATGAAGAAAAGGCCAACTTTTTTGATGAAAAAACCGATAATAATATAATGAGTGCCACGAATACTAATCCATTGAATTTTTCAAATAATACGACCAATTCTTTTAATAATAATTTCTGTGATAGCATTGGAGACAATAGTCTTCTCTCGAGAAGTCTGTCGCCACAAATGCCGCCACAAAACCTTTTCGGTATCTCCACTGATCTTAACGTCGCACCCGTTTTACAACAAAAAGCGAATATATTTTCAAATTTTTCCATTGATCTCAATAAGGAATCGTTGGGGTCTCGTATAATACCCAAATCCAACTCTAGTAGTGGTCACAGCACTCGCGCCAACTCTGGTGGAGAGCCGCCGCGTAAAACGTTTGCGGACATCGCTTCGGCCAATACTAAAAAACCGGTTCAACCCATGAAAACCTCGTTTACAGCAAAAAGTATTCAACAAAAAAGTGATTCTAAGCCTCAAAAAGTTTTAGATTCTGGGAATAAGTTGTCGTCTTTGGAATCGTTTGGCGGAAATTTCATTGATTTGGATAAATTTGAAAAAATAAGTTCTGTTCCGCCTTCAGAGCCGACGCGACCGACGAATTTGATGGGATATAAGGGTCTTTGGGTTTGCAATATCTCTCCCAACACTTCTTACATAACTCTGAAAAATGTTTTTCGAAAATATGGAAATTTTACTGGAATTCAAACTTTTGAAAGAAAAGCGACGAACGGATCGAATATTGTTTTTGTTCACTACGACAACAGTCAGTCCCCGACTGATGCCATCGCAGAACTGTTTGGCATTTATCGGAAAGACATATGTTTTGATGAAAACACTCTTTTGAAGCTAAGATATACTCCAAGTATGGAACAGACAAAGAACGGAGACCTGCCATCCATGGAAAAAGCCCGACGAGTGGTAGAGAAGAGCGGCGAATGTTTTAATTGGCGTCTGTCCACCGGCTGTCATAAGGGAGAGCGCTGTGCTTTCAAACATATTCCGATCAACAAAAGCGTTGATTCTCAGCCATGGGTTCGTCTCTTTTTTTACTTAACTTTTTCTGCTTTTGATTTAGTTTTTGAATTAATGATTAGATTAATAATGAATTTTCTAAAATATATTTCCCATTAATTTGAAATCAGGTCAAAGCACTGAAGAAAAAGGCGAACGAAACTTAAGACAGCTATCAATGGCTTACTTTTAATAATAATAATAATTTTAAAAAACACTTTTTCAATGTGGAGCTTGAGTTCAATCCTTTTAAATAAGAGCTGATTTGCTTTTAAATATATATAAATATATTAAACAATTCATTAATTTTGTCTCCAATTTGTCTGAAAATTGCTTTTTCTTCGCTCATAAACTGTTCCCCAAAAACTAAACGTCTATTTGTTCCGATTCGTTGACATTCTTTGAAAATCCAATTAATTAATTATATTTTAAACGTTTTTCTCTTTCTTTTTGATCAATAATAAGAATAAATTATTGTCTGAAGACTTCTGTCGAACGCTTTTATAACTAATGGAAATCAAAACTAAATAAAGAATATTTCGATAAAACACTTTTAATCACTTTTTTATGAAATTAATTTATTTTCAAATTCTCTCTAATTTATTAAAGTTAAGCCTTTAATGCCTTCCCCTCAGAGATATGTTGTTTGTTATCTGAAAATTAGTGAAACAAAAAGAAATATTTGGTTTTTAAATGAATTAGTTTTAATGCTTTCCTTCAAAAGTCATTTGTCTTCGAAGTTGTGAACCATTAAAATATTGATTGTCTTTAAAAGACTTCAATAGACTATTAGCTGAGTTTCGATCGTTAGCTCTGACATTGACTTAGTCTTAGTCTATGAAATGGTTTTCCAACAAAAATAAGTTTATTTTAATTTTCAAAATTAGTTTAACGGATACTTATATTAATAGTTTTGGCGTATAGTTAATGCTCTCATTTTTATAATCAATATATTAATGCTTTTTTTCATTGAATTTCACTTTAATTACAGACTTATTATTGAATTTGATATTAATTAACGAAAAGTAAGACTAAAATCAGAAAAATAAGAAAACATATGAATAGTTAATCAAGTTTTAAGAGAAAACTGTGAAATCAGAAATGATTTTGCAGTTTAATGAATATTTCGATTGTTTTCATAGGTTATACATTATGTGAATATATCTATGACTTATAGAATATTCTGGTTTAGGATCGGGTGTTTGAAAATGACATGACTTTTGCTTTTATTGTTCGTTAGCTCAACGCAAAAGTCTTGAATATTACTTAATTTATATATTTTATTAGATCCCTATCTATGAGCTCTTTAGGAGACAATGATTGCAAACCTTTGTCTATGAAATTGTTTAACATTTAGCTATCAATCAATGATTTTGCTTCTGATTAGAGACTCGGCTCTTATTTATAGAAATATTTACATAATTTATTCGCCAGTTTTAGAGCCGTTGAAAATCTTGTATTAAAAATATAAAGATTTTGAGTAAAAAAAGTTAACTTTCGTTCTGAGATCTGGTTTTTAAAAACGAGTTATTCTGTGATCGAGTCTAACATTAAGAGAAGAAGTGCCACAAAAATCAGTGGAAATGCCGACGACTTTCATGTGGAACGTAAGTCATTAAACAAGATTTTCGCTAAACTTAACTGTTTTGAGGCTTTTTTACGCCATCAGTGATGTAAGAAGTGCTCGACTTTTATAAACCTTTTGATTATCAGATTCATTCTGGTCAGGGATGCTTAAACATCACCCGGGGCTCAGTCTATAAGCAAGTCTCGGTCTTATCTAGACGCTGTTATTTAGGGACCTGGGGGTAAAAGAGCAATTTTAGAAATTTCCCAATCAAAGTGACTCAACTCAACGGCTATTTGCAATTGAGTCATACAAATTGGTCCAGTTTTCATCTTTTTTAATCCAATCTTTTATATGATTTATTTGAAAAGATCTGGATTTTAATGAAAATTCAGTTCAAAAATATAAATTCAAAACACATTCGCATAAAATCATGTTTTAAGCGATAAATTGCTTTAATTTTGAGGCGAATTATAATTACTTTTATTATTTCACAAATAGATTCAAATACGCGATTGTCGAAAGATTTTTCTCCTTTTAGTCGCATATATTCTGTACCTTAATCTCGGCGCTTATGTCTTCCAATACTTTGAGGCCCCCTTCGAGGCCAAGATTAGACAGGAATTGTCGCAAATAATCGAGGAATTTGATGGTATGTATGTATCTATAATATGTTTGTGCGTAAAACTGAAGGCAATAATTGTCTTCATTGAGAGAAATAAATTCAATGAAATCGTATGATTAGTAAATTTCAACGAAAATTAGTAAACAATCAAATTATCAATGATTTTAAGGCAATAAACGTCAGAATCATTTGTTACAAAGTGTTTGGTTTTGCAATCCTTTGGTTAAACACGACTTCTGACTCATTACCGATGATTTGACACAATTATAATCTTCAAGAAGTCATTTGATTTTATTGAAAACAATTTTATTTGATTACAATCTGTTTTGGAAAGCCTTCCGCTTCTGATATGCAATTCCTTGATTTAAACGACACATCCTCTCAAATATTGATAACCAAAAGGGAAGACTAAGAGGAAACCCAGTGAAACCTCTAACAACAGAAAAGAGTAAATGAACTAAATAATTTAATCATTACAATTCCACCTAGACGATATACTCATTCAAATTGTTTGAGATATGACAGCAACATAATCAATGGGACCACCCTCTGGCCACCTCTGACTAAATCGATTCCTATCAAAAACATTAATCCTTCTCAATGTTAGAGCACTTGAAATGTTAGGAAAATTCCAATATTCTGTTCAGATCTCGATTTATAGCAAAACCCGATTTAATGAGAAAATGGTCTCAAATATTGACCTTAAATACAGTTCTAATAAACAAAAGTCGTGTCTGAAAATGACTTAACAATTAAAGTATTTCAGATTCAAAACTGATCTCAAATTACTGTTTAAAAATTCAAGTCATTTGTATTTTTTTGATTTTTATCATAAAATTCTAATTAATGAGAGTTTTAAAACCGTTTTGTTATTTAATACATGTATTGTCTGTCAGTACAGCAGAGAAACGAACAACAAGGTCATTTTGAAATAATTTAATTGCTATTATTTGATAATTGTTTAAAACAATCAAAAGTCAGAGGTTTGTTAGATTCTCATCGATATGTCTCAAGTGATTAATAAAAGCCTTTTTACCGCTTTTGAAATCACTTTAATTCTCTTAAAAAACGTTTCCGTCGAGGATTTGGTCGACTTTTGTTGACCAGTCGTTAAGACAATTACTTTGAGCCCAGAATAGAGAACAGAATGCAATCAAATCAATTGAGTGAACAGAAAATAAGAGAAAATAAGCGGCCATTAAAGTGAATGATTATATGAGGAAAACAATTAAAATTATTCCTTACACTTAAAAAACCAACGATTTATGGCAACCTTTTTGTTAAATGTAATGAAAAGATTAGAGTTTGTGTAAAAAAGTGGAAATTTCTGGCATTAGTGTCATCACAATTGGCTCTCAAACAGTGTCTGTCATACAAACAAAAAGTTTAAATGTCTGTCAAAAAAAGATGAAATTTATTTTAAGAAATGACTAAACAAATGATTTTAAATTATAGGAAGACTTTTAGATACAAATATCAATACAACTGTGAAGGAGTTCAAGGAAATGATTCACAAGTATTTGGTGGCCCGGGATATGAATTTGATCGATCAGTTTGGAGTCACAAACAAACAGAACTGGAATTTTCACAACTCTTTCTTCTTTTCGACGACAGTGATCACAACCATAGGTTACGGCCATTTCCTGCCGTCGACTTCAGAGGGCAAAATATTTTGCCTCTTCTACGCACTGTTTGGTATACCAATGACTGGTATTCTGTTGGGTGCCATCGGAACCCTCTTCAGCGGCTGTTTTATGGTTCGCATCAAACAAATTAAGCGGAAATATCACAATGCGGTGAACGCGAAGATTGTCTTCCGATATATGGAGACCGCGTTTCTGTTCTTCATTCCCTGGTTTATCGTATTTATGATAATTCCTTCCTTAATATTCGTGGCAATAGAGCGCTGGTCTTTCCTCGAGAGCTTCTATTACTCTTTTATTACTCTAACGACTATTGGTTTTGGGGATTATGTGGCGGGTAATCAACCCATCAGTTAATACCGTTTTTATTGACAATTACTTTATTATTGAAGGCAATTATGACGGACAGACTTGGATTGTCATCTATAAGCTACTTGTCGTGCTCTGGATCATTTTCGGCCTTTCCTACTTGTCAATGACACTCAACTTTATCGGAAGGGGCTATAAGAAGGTAGAGCACAGCGAAGTCATCCATTCGATGCACTCTTCTTTGGCCCACCTCTCAGAACCATTCCTCCACAGGTCGAGAACGACACCAAAAATCACTGTCGAGTTTTCAGATGAAGAAGATGTGATTCATATAAAAAGTCATTTACCTCCAAACAGTGAACCCGTGTCCTGTTCAGAAGGAAAGCCTCACCAGAATCGGCACAAATCCAATACAAGTGTATTGCCGTATATTATTTGATTCAAAACACAATTAGGGCTTCCATTCAAACCTTTCACTGAATTATAGCAATAAAAGAGAGATTTTATGGCAAATCTCTCCAATTATTGTCTGAATTAAGGATTTGTTTCAATATCTGTCGAATGAATCATTAAATTATTGCAATGAATCTCAAGTAATAAACTGAAAATAAGTAACAATTTTGAGTCATTTGAATAACTCTCTTATGTTTAATGAATATTTATTAAACATTTATTGTTAAAAATGATTATACAGTGAATAAAATTTGTGATTATTTGCTATTTTGCAAACATTTAAACAATTTGTCCTTCAATTTGATGTTTTTTTTCAAAATCATATGAATTCAAATATTTTTGTAGACATTAAGGTCTGAAACACAGGTTTTAATCACTTATTTATTTATGATTTTATTTGATTAGATTACTAATGGATACAAAAAGTTATCTATTATTAGAATTTATCGGTTCTTCCCTTTAATTTGATTACATATCCAAAGACTTTGAGGATATATAAGAATATATTCTAATGTATGTTATCTGAAGTTTTAATGTTTATCAAGACATTAATTTCAATAAATGTTGGCTTGGTCAGGCCATACTTAATTTCAGGATTTGCATGACAAACATAGGAAATGCCCTGATTTTGAAAATTGACAAAATAAAGCTCTCTTTGAGAACAATGAAAGTGATCTCTTTCTATCAGAAGGCAAGAGAAATGAGCCGATCTGAGCACTTACCATGACCATTCTAACATTTATTGTTTCAAAATATCATTTGGTTTTTATGCACACTAAAGGCATAAAAGCTTTTAGTTACCTAGGTGCTCTCGATTAGATAACTCTGACATACAATTCAATGTTGTTATAAAAAATAAACATAAAATGTAAGAATATTTTAATATCGTTTACAATAAATTTAATGAAGATTTGAGAGAAATGAAAGTATAAAATGAAAAATTCGATATATCTTCTGTTCATTTTGGGATATTCTGGATCACTTTTAAAACTTACCGATTCTGTTGCCCCACAAATCGTATTTTCAAAAGGTATAACTCATTTGACATTTTTATTATATTAAAGGATATGTTTATTGATTTTAAGGTTTCAATGAGTCCTGTTCTGAGTCCATTCCCTGTAATGTCAGTGAAAACCTGGTCTGTAATTCGTTGCGATGTGAGTGCGGACCGCAATATATAGAAATCGACTTCAATAGCACCGGTCATTACAATTGCTATTCAAAGGGTAATACAGTCTTATAATGAACTCATTAAAAGGATTAATCAAATAAAGTCTGTCCTATAAAACAGTTGGTTATAATGAGAGCTGTGTTGACGATAGACAGTGTCGAGCAGTAGATCCCAATACTGATTGCGGTATATTTGATGCCATTAGCAAAAGGTGTCAGTGCTCTGAATATTATGCATTTGATGGAAACCAGTGTTACTCCAATTGGTCGGATTGGGTTTGTTATCAGTGGTCACTCTATCCGATCGACGTAATCATTATTCTGATGGCACTCTCTGTTGGACTTTCCTTCCTATTAATTGTTATCTCGATATCTCTGTACTTGAGATCAAAGTAAGAAAATTACTATAATTTATCGATCAGTCGATTCCCGAAACATTCATTCGTTTGTTTTTCTTCAGAAAAAGAAGAGCTTTAATCGATTCCAATCCATTACGATATTCTTCGAGTTTGTCTCCAAAAGTCATTGTTTCCCAATATTTTCAGCCATCAGAAGACAAAACACATTTAAAAGCAAACGATTATAACAATAAGTTTTAAAGTCAACAAAACTTTTTTAATCCAGATTATTGTGATCATTGTGGGGGCCATCCTTATTATGAGGGTCATCCTTTCCACAAAAAAAGTCATAAATCATTATTCAATTGGAGTTTTTTTGGAATACTTTTGTTCTTTTTAAAAAATATTTTGAGGCCTTTTAAATGTATGTGACGTTAAATAATTTGTGAATATTCTAGTGATTTGTTAATCAAGTTTTGCGTTCGATATTTGATAAATGTTTTTCTCCATAATTCTTATTAATTGAAGAAAAGTTTGGATCGATTTCAATGATTTAGTAATCAAATGGAAAATATTTCCTTCAAAGAGATCTAAAGGCTATAAATCACTGGAATTCTTAAATCCGAAATAAATTCCTCAAAAAAGATGAGTTTTTTTTTATAACGACTGAAAGCAATCATAGATGGAAGTCATGCCTCGTTTTAATGGGAAGTCATAAGACCGAGAATTAGCCGGAATATCGATCACAATTTAATCTCGGGTTAAAAACTATTTGTTTGACTCAAAAGAGAAGTCATTCTCATTGTATAAATGTTTCTTTGAGATTAAGTCAAGAATCGTTTAAAATAATGATCGGGAATACATTTATTATGTTTTTACTTCAAATCAAGTGATAATAAATGTGTAAGTTTTGAGTCAACCATATATTGCTGTCAAATATCTGTGGTCCGACTCAGACGGCCATAAAAACGTATTTCTCTTTTCAGACGTTGTTATCTGAATTGACCAAAAACAAGGGCACAAATAGAGTACTGTTCTGTTGACAGTGAATAAAATTGATGCCATATCTCAAAGACTGAACAGCTCTTGGAGTTTAAGCCCTAATATAAGGCTTCTCAGTGTTTGCATTGTCTCCCCGTTTATGGATTGATTCGACTCTTAATTGATTGCAATGATTGCACTCCTATTGCACTCGCATTACATTATATGAAAGTTTATTATTTTGTCAAATGACTGATTGATAAACAATTTTTATAATGAATTTCGATTAACGCTTAAAAACTAATTTTATTTGTAATTCATTTTGTCTGAAATGATTTCTTTTCAAAAATCAGGATATGTTTTGATTGAACTGATGTCCGATTCTAGCATTTGAATGATTTTAACAGATTTTAGCACAGAATATGGCCAACAGTTGAGTTAATACTACAAACATTGAGTGGAAATAAATGCAAAACGAGTTGACTATGGAATGAGTTATTGGGTTTTGGCCCAAATGAGACATTCAGTGGAATTCCTTCTGAAAAATAGAGAGAAACTGAATATTAGAAAAGAGGATAAGAATTGCAAATGTGATGCTCACCACTGACTTGTCATTGAGCCAAAGCCGGTTCCCATTTATCATTTGGGCCCAAAAATTAACTATAATTCTCTTCGTTTTCTTCGAACGTATTGCAAGAGTATAACAATAATGTTATGCAAAACAAAAGCAAAATCACATTTTTCTGACTTAAGCCTCAATGAGGAATACATTTCACTCTTCATATGAATAACAAAATACTCGGAATAAATGTTTGAATAAATTTCTTAAATATCAAAATTCAATCGTTTGACCCCTTCTTTGAAGACTTAATTTGAAGGTTTGGCCAAACTTTGAATAACTCAAAGAAGTCGTCAAATATTTGAAAACAGAATTTAATTTCAAAATATATGGCTTTCGATTAAACTCTGATTTGAATAATGTTTTATTGAAATAACTTTTAATTAAAGTAATTTTAAATAATATATACATATAACTAAGAAGAGGCACATAAATTGTTGATAATTGAACATGCTCATTGAGTTAACTCATTTTAGTTCAGAATTAGTTAATATTTTAGATGTGATTTAGTTTATTATAGTTTGATATACTTTGATGTACTTTGAAGTGCAATAAAATTAATTAAAATTATATTTAGTTATCGCACGAAAATGAGGCGACATTTTTACGCACAGAATATGACTTTAATTAACAAAATATCAATTATTCTGAGCTCACGAATCATAAACCTTTTGTTTCATTTGATAATTAGTTTAAACTTTAAATTATTAATGAATTGAAACTTCCTTTGATTTCCCAATTTATTAGATATCATGTGTTTTATTTATTTATTCGCTACCATTCAGATAAAATTAAGCTTGCTTATTTATTCCTTCATTTGAAAAATTGTTGCCATTTGTTTGGGGATTGTATAGATATGCAAATTGAAAAATGATCAAGATTCTTGGCCTGATAAGAGAGTAGTCTTGTTATATATATTGTGTTTGATTTGTTGAAAATAAGGCCGTCCTTTGGTATAGCCGTTAATTGTCTGTATATTCGTAACAACAATAATATTATCAGTAATTCTATTTCTCATTGTCTTCGGAATGATTTGAGGCCTTAATCCCAACGGTTTTCCATTGGATTGCATTCTTTGTGGCGATATTACGATTCCTTTCTTTATTCAATTGATATTTGCTTTCATTTAAGATTTGATCAGAATTTAGTTTTAGTGGAAGTCATGTCTGATATATAAAGTGGTTGTCGTCACACCTCATGACTACACCTACTATGTATATTACTATTCACTCTATTCTCATAAGGGATACCAAAAACTAATTTTTGGTCGTATTTACGATTATATGCTCTCATATAAAACCATCGCAACTGCTGTTGAATGGCATCCAACCGAGTGTTCAACTGTTGGCCTCCATTTCACTCAATTTATTCACGGATTCAAATAATTTATTGTCAATTAAGTCAGATATTCAGCCAAAACCATAGATTGAATATTTTGGACCAAAAATTAACTCCGAATCAATAATTTTCATCAAAATTATTGAAGATATGTTTTGTGAATAAAAGAATGAATAAAATAGAAATGATAAGCAAGGTCAATTTAGATACAACTGGTTTTTACGATATAGATATCCAGAATGTGATAGAATTTCAAACGAAATGACAAAATAGAAGCCAATTCTGATCGGTTTCTATGGGTTTCGGATCCTTTTCGAGAAATATAATTAAATAATTTGTGTCCATCTCTTGCGATATGAACTGAGATCATAGGGAACTTCATTTGGTATTACATTTTACCCGATTTAAGTCACAAATAAGGAGACAGAGATAAAAGTTTGACTTTAATAGCGAACACTATTGTCTCGAATGTCACATAAAAAACAGTGAATTCTGACTTTTAGGATACGGTTGTCGACCACCAGAAAAAAAATTTGTTGAAACCGGAAATTATTTTAGGAAATACTATCCAATAAAAGAGCGCTCATTGAGGGCTCACCACAACTAAAGACAATGAAAAGTATTTTGTCTCAATTTTTGTCTTAAAGTTGACTTAAATTTTTTAAACACTAAGGATTGGAAACACTTTTGACAAAAATATTCATTAATTTTGATTAGAGAAGAGTCACAAACACTACAATTCGTTAAACATTTATAGCAAACAACTGGAAAACAAAGATTTAAATCCAACTCTCAGTTCATTAATTCAAACAAATCTTAAGAATTGAGTATATTTTGTTGGATCCGTTGTGTCACTAATAGACTTATTCAGGGGTGCGCAAGGTCCGAGACCCTAGGGGGGCCGTAGGGGGAGGCCGAATCGAGCTCTGGTCTAGGGGGGGGGGGGCCAAATGGCCAATTTTCGACCTTAGGGGGGGGGCCAAATAAAAAAGACGTTTTTCG
>JAQGBD010000849.1:0-22304 GCA_034698165.1 Punctoribates punctum | reverse complement strand
ATGTGAGGTTTTGTTTTGAAGGGTATTTTATGCTTTATCTAATGGAATTAACAAGACCCCACAAATTCGGTCAAATTAAAAAATTATTCACATTATTCCGAGATAATACTTAGTCTCAATTTATGTGACGTAAGCTTTATATGAAAGTATTTATGGATATTATGTGCAAAGCATTCAATTTGACAATTATTCGCATAAGTCGTCTGATTTGCGCTCAAATGCTTTGAATTTATTTTATTGAAATTTATTTTCTTAGCACTGAGTTTGCATTTAATGTATTTGAGATATAATTTTATTGATCAGAAAACTTGGAGCGAACGCTATAATAGGTTAACAAAGAATTGGGTTCACTATTGATATCTGAGTTGAGTATTGATTGCGAGAAATTGAGTTTCATTTCTGAATAAATACTTTCCATTAGTTGTGATTTTCTTAGTTTTTAGTGCTTTGGCTTTCGTTAGGCATGAAATCAGAGAATTAGTCGATAAATAAGTTTATTCAATACATTTCTATTATATTTTTTTCACTCAAATAGAATAATAGGACTGACTTTCCTTCGTTTGGATTTTCGCAAATGCATCGGAGCTTAAAATTTTGTTCCAAGATTTCAATTCCTCTTTCAATTGCAATACTATTACTCAATAAATCTTTGAATTGAATTTTTTTCCAAACTATTTGTTCGATTAGTTTAGTTCTGAAGTAATTATTTTTGACTGAAAGTGAAAAAATCAAATCTGATTATAATATATTCAAATGTTTTTTTCAATAATTTTTCTAAAAAAATGCTTAAAACAAAAGTTCAAAGGTAGAGAGCACCTTGCTCAATTCTGATTTATGTAACTTTAAAAATACATAAATTAATTGATAATCGCAACAAATAAATACCTTTTTAAGCCTTGAATACTATGTTAACTATCATTAAAGGTAAGTATTAAAAACGCTCTAGGTGGTCGGCACAGAAAATTCTTTTCACAAACGTTATGCAAATAAATTATAAAACTAATCCGAGACAATAATTAGTCGCTCTGAAGGTTTGACGACATTTTCTCAACAAAAATGTATTTCTTCTAAATTGATATCCAAAGGGGTAGACCAGGAATACGCCCTTCAGTCTCATTAATTTTAGTTATTTATGTTATATAAAAAACCATTACTTAAATGAGATCAACATTTTTATCAGCAAATTCTCACTTAAATTGAGTGAATGATATTTTATCAATTTTATCAAGACCATTTCAAGTGATTACAGACGAGTCAAAATATCCACACTCACGCTATCGAAGTCATATTTCAAGGCTCTTTAATTGGCACAAAAATATATATTTAATCTAGCAATGAGTCATTCATAGTATATTAGTTGGTTCTGTGCTCTACCGAACGCTTTGTAGGCCTTCCATCTGATTACACAATGGCTTAAATGCCAACGGAAGGCAGAAAACGTGTGTAAAGAAACACAAAGAATATTAAGAATACAATACTCTAAGCAAAATGTGTCGCGAATTTTGACACTGAATTTGATTTTTGTTAACTTTTAAGTAATATTCGTTTTAATGATTATCACTAATTCACTGCTTTCAGAGTGCGTTTAGTTTTCCAGTTTGTGCTCCGATTTGCTTAAAGGCATGCATTAGTGTAAGAGAGAAGACCCGAAACGAAAGGAAATTCAAACGCAATGATTAGTTATAAATGACAGTCAAATGCGAACCAAATGCTAAGAAAAGTTACGCTAATAGTCGTTAATAAGACTTTACGCCAAACTACAGCACAAAACCAAAAAAGTTCAAAAAATAATGAAAACTTTTTTTGAGTACAAACTTAAAGAGACAGAGAATGGGATAATTTCGCCAAAAAAGGAATTGAAACCAAGAGTTTATCCATTTTTATTTAAATTTAGCCCAAAGACATTTTAGTGAATGTCATTAAAAGCGTTCTTTTGCTCCTCTTTTAGTTTAATTTTGCTTTGAGATCAAAATTTTGATTTTACATTAACTCAGATTAACTCAAATATAAAGGAAGAGAACAAGAATTAGATTCCTTATAAATGTCTCTGATTTGCATAAATTTTCAATGACTTCAATCTTGTATTCAAAGCTCTAAATATTTGACTCATATTTTAGTGGTTTCTCTCCATTTCAGACCAACTCTCCGACTAAGCTCTGGAATAGCTCTCGAAGGCTGAACTCTTTTGTGGAGGAGATGTCGCCCTCTATACGATTCCAATCGAGTTATACCACAATTGAATTCTTAATGTAAGTGAAATATAGCTTGCCACTTTTTCACTCTCAAACTAATCAGTTTTCAAATTATTTTCATTCAAAAAGTGGAAAATAAGCAAAATATTTGACTGAGTTTTACATAAGATATGGTTAGCCCTCAGAAGAGGAGCTTTTTATGGATTGAGTAATGGAGGAGCTGAAGGACTATCCACTATCGAGTTAACTGATTCCACTTTATTCTCAAAGAGTAGTGTTGTGTTGAATTCAAAATTCAGTGTTTTGTCGGTTGCCTTGAACTTCAATGACTGATGACTCCCTTATTCTGGGCTTTGAATTAATTAAAAGATGATTTTTATATTCATATTCAGTATATATAAATAGGTTGGAGTGTTCGCCACTATTGGCCGAACGACTATCCCTTAAACACATCCATAATATATTGCAATTCATTAAAGAATAGACTGAAAGCGAATCTATTTTATGATACAATCAGACGAAAAATGATTCGCGTGTTGTATATAAAAAACAATTTCAATTAAATGAAATTCAATTGTATTTTATGCTAATTGTATGCGTAGTTCTGAGTCCTGAGTGGGATATCACACAAAACCAAACACGAGGTGAACACCGAAACCATTGCTTTTAAATGATTTTTTGTTTTGGTGTGATTTGGGTGGAGTTAATTACGGCCCAAAGCGCTCACATCTATCGCTTTCCTGATATTATTATTTTGTTGTTATTTCTAACATTGCGTATCATTTGAGAGAAGAAAAAGAATAGTCCTTCCACTCCATCCGCTCCACCCAAACATATTATGTACACCACTGGTGTATAACAATCTCTTGGTTTCAGTTCAATACAGACTTTCAATACTTTTATTTGTTATTTGAGTTCACAAACTGTTCACAACTTAAAACTAATTCTTTTATTTTTGACAATAAGTTATATAAATAACTGGTTTTAGGCGAAGTCTCAATATATTGGCCAATATTCTGAACCAAAAACTACTGGACTCTTGTTTATGGTTTCAAAAATCATTAATAGAAATATCAGAATCAATGATGTCTTATATTTTGGTCATTTCCAGAACAACTGCCTGTCTTTAGGCTTCTCTTTTTCTCCCTTAGCCTCTCATTCAACTAATAGTATATCTGAGAACTAAATTAATATTTCTGTTGACAACAATTTATTTTTGAACTCTAATTCAATTATCTTTTATTCGGAAAATTTCAGAAATAGTAACACAAAGTTTGACAAATAAATCATTTTATTAATTCATTCAAATCATGTGATGGAAAATAGTGTCGAAAGTAATTTAAATATTTACAAAAGGGTTTCTTACCTATAGTTCTGATATTTCAATACTTATTTATTTGGAAGTCTTTTAATTTTGAATTTGGTTGCCATCAATATATGCCATCAAATGGAGAGAAGAGAACAAAAAGGAGAAAAATCGACTGAAAACAAGTCTCCGCCGCATATATGCCTCAAACCCACAGATATTTTTCATTAACTTAAGCCTCGAATGTCATTAGAATTTCTTTACAGAATAGGGTAGAGCTTAACAAATATTTGTAATGTTTGAAAATTACAAATTTCCGCACTCAATACAACTCATACCACTCACACCACTCATTCTCTCCGTCAATACAAACCAAATGAGAAAAAATTCTTTTATTAGAGGCCTGTCCGCCACCACATCACCAGATTAATTAGTTCTGTCATTAATAAATGAGCCATATCTGCAAAAATACATTCAACTAATGAGAACCGATTATGAGTTTAAATTTCAGAGAGAGAGAGAGAGAGAGAGAGAGATTTATGAATATTCCAGTGAGTTATATAAGACTTGTGTTGATATTGAGAAGACCATACTGTCCGTCCCCTTCATTAGGAATGTAATCTTTGATAAACTGGTCTCTCATTGCGTTCATTAAAGAGAGCGGAAAATCTAAAAACAGAATTTGAGTCGAATTACAATCTCTTCTCTCTGTTAATCGTTTTGAGGAAAATATGTTTTATTTTCAACTCATCAGAGATTTAATTAATTGTAAATTCAGTTCAATTTATTTTCCTTTTTATTAATCTCTAATCGAATGGAAATTGAATTAAAATAATTAAATGTTTTTCTCATATTTTTAGTAATTCTATTATTGGTGGCCTCAAAGGGATGCTATGTTCGAGACCCTAAGGGACCATTGGGGAGGGCCAAACTCATCTTTTTGGGGCTAAGAGGAGGCCGAGGGGCCAATTTTTATCTGAGCAAACGAGAATTGTCGTTTTCGACTAAATTTTCTTGTTATTTACTTGGTTAAATTACCAATATTTACTGAGAAAATGGCCCCATGAGAAGCGCGGCCAACATTTCCCCCCAATTTTTATCGTTTTTTTAAATTTTTTCTCTTCGAGTCTAATGTGGTGCCACAGACTAAAATTTTGACCTCAGGAGAGGCTAATCTGGCACATCCCTGGTTAAAATCCTCTTTTATATTGGTGTAAGAGCCATAGTCTAATGTCACGATTATTGAAGATTTATTCGATAATCACAATGTAATTGCTATTAATAGATCACCCAAAGAATTGAGCATGGTCTCATTTTATAAATGGTCTCAAACATTTGGATAATGTTTGACTTTTACACAACATTTTGGTAATAATTTTCTGATTATCAATAAGTTTGAAATTAAATATATTTTGTATTTAAAGTCTTCACTCAAATTCTAATTTTGTGAAATTTTCTCGACTTTAATTTTCCCAATTACTGCGCTATTTATTTGAGCAAGGATATCAAACAATAGTTTGAAAAATTTACTTTGCTTGTCACAAATTTTGACAATATTTTGTTCTGATCATCAAAATTAATTAATTGATTGATTTATTAGATATATTTGACAATATGTGAGCCAAGAGTGAGCTCACGAGTGCCGCAAAACTATTTACGTATAAAAACAACGATTATATTCAGTTTTGAGGACCGGGGTATCCCAATAGAAGAAACTGAGTTTATTAACCCTGGCCATATACTGGCCATACTAATTCTTCTCCTTCTATGAATTGCAAATTTGATTGCAGGAACAGAGGGCAGCACAACTTGTAGTTACTCTTATAGCTTCTCCTAATACATCCATAGTACAGCTTTAATTATGCACCAGGATGATTTTTCCTGTTAACAATTAACAAAATTAAGCATTTTTATCTTGGCACATTTTAATGACTAACTATTTACCTCAAGCCATTTGAGGCATATATATCCAGCTTAAATTAAATATTTTAATTTAGTGAATTATATTAAAAAGAAAATAATTTGCCTAGAAAATTAAATTTAGCAAACTTATCAGGTATACATTGCTGTGATTTAATGCTGTTTAACGCTTTATTCTCAAGAAAATCAAGTATAGCCGGAGGGGATATACCCTTAAATGTATTCTAAATGATGAGACGGTTAGAGAGGGCCCAAAAAAGGAACAGACTTTTCAACCAAAAGAAGGGTTACGACTATTTGGACAGAATATAAGACTTAAGAGTGATTTTCAAGATATTAAGCATTTGAAAGGTCTGAGCCTCAGCCGGAGGAGAACCAGTCGGGCCATCGCTAGAAAATGACTGCAGTGAAGGCTATGTTCGGATTTTATGTTTTTTTTTGGCAGTGATTTAATGATAAAATTAAATCTAGTTATTCTTCATTTAGTGTGATGTGACCCTGGTTAGGCTGGTATGGCAAACCATTTGAACTTTCAGAGGAAAGATTTATGGCACAAATGAAATAAGAAGTGTTCGTTACGAACACATCTTTTTACCAGAAGAACAATCTTCTAATGACAGGACACACATAAGGCCGGCCATAAGAAGTCACGCCTCGCGCATGACATCGCATAAGAGAGAAACGATCGAAGAGCACAGGAATAGTGATTGTGAGAGAGAGAGAGTCACTGAGATATCTGGAGAGAATAGAGAGGGAGAGCCACTCATTCGGGTTTATAAACTTTTTTCTCCGACATTTCAAAGTTCTTGCTATTAGTTAAGTGATAATAACCGACGCAAACATATTTGTGGAATGCATTGCTTCCATGTGTTATAATGAGCTCGAGTTGAGTTGTCTTCTCATTTTGAGCTTGCTACATTTTCTAGCAGGTCCAGTGTTCTGCCACCCCTTCCCAATCAATGCAATTATTCGAGTTTTGGATAAGTATCGAAATAATTATTTTTCGTTTAATAATAATAATTAAGTCTTTAAACGGTGTCTAAATTGAAATCAGTTTTGTGTAATCTCTGGTCTTCTAATATAAAGTTTGTTTAACTGTTTGTTTGTTTAGTTAAGTTTGTGATAAATGTGGTAATTGTTGTGATAAATATCAAGCAAAACAAAAAATTCTAAATATAAGCGTATTTTAGACCAAATAGTGATAAAAACTAACGAATGAGAACTGAGTGCTAAGAAAAACGTTGGCTTTGGATCACAAGCTCGGTATGTAGTTTCTTACTGTAGTGAAAACAGAGGTAGGAACTTCATACCATGCTCGTGACTGGCCTTTCTCTCCAGCACCATCTCCACCACCACAGCCACAAACATCGGCGCTCACTGTCTGTCTGTCTCTTGTCTTTCATTATTCCTTTTATTTGCTTTTTCTTTACTTTTTTAAATTTTCTTTGAGTTATATTTTTAAGAATTTATTGTAAACTTTTCCCATATTTTCGTTTATTAAATATATTTATTAAATTTATTATCTCTTAATTTGTAAAACAATAACTGTTTTGTCAATTAATAGATAAATAAAATGCAATAATCGCTTAAAAGGTATATCTTATCGGAATCTGAAAAAAGCGAAATTATTTGTGGCTTTCTTTAAGCCGGCGATTGTGTGCCACCACTACTACTAGTGTTAGTAACTCTCCCTTTCTTTTTGACACTGTCTGTAGCACTCGTCCGATCATTTCTTTCACTATAGAAAGTCTGCATACTATCCACGATCACAACCAAAGGCTATGAAAGAGTGCCGGCCGTTCAAATACGGGCCAATACCCAAGACTAGAGGACATGAATTTTATAAACACTTTGTGCTCCACTTTTTTTTCTCTATCATAGGCTTTACTTCTCAAAAAAAATATATAGAAATAGTGTGCTGTCTATGCATCCAAACCGACACCGGAAATCCTGACGGCGCAGAGATTGTCTCATATATTGCATAACCTGTGCCCACACATCGTAACACAAATTGAACTACTTTTTAGGCCTAAAAGTGGGAAAAATTGTTGGTTTCGGTACTTATTCAGGAGAGAGAGAGAGAGAGAGAGAGAGAGAGAGAGAGAGAGAGAGAGAGAATCGGTTGAATTGATTGAATCGGACAATAGAGTCGGTGCACACTTTCTCTCTCCTTTTCAGTGTTATGTTTGACCCCATATTATGGGTTTAAATACGACAAATAGTATTGCATTACAATTACGCCATTTATTATGAGAAGTATTTTCATTTCTTAGGCCAAACTTTTCTACAAAATCTCTGAGCAATGAATTCATTTGAAAACATTAATGTTTTGAACTTTTCATTAAATTTATATTTGAGATGGAGTTTAATAATTTGCGATTAAATGAATTTATTAATAAATTTTAGCCATAGATTAAAAACCAAATTAAAATGATGGCAACGAATGCAATAAATTTGCAATATTTGATCGTTAATAACAGAATCCAAAAAAGCAATTAAGCCTTCGTTTGACAAATGAAATATACACTCGTTTTTAATGACATTAAACTATATTTTCATTGCATTTCAGTGATAACACTCTTATAATGGACTCATATTTATCTTCAATTTTAAATTAATATTCTTTAAGCCATTATAAGAGAATTTTTTTTCTTTATTTGCCTTTTAATTACTTAATCTTTTATCCGATTTCGTTATTCATTTTAATTATTATTATAGGCGTCGAAAAAATCAATTAATCGACAAATGGTTGAAAATTTATGAGAATATTATTTAAAACTATTTCCATTTTTTTTCATTTATCATATCATATCATATTTCTATAACTTTTTTTTATCAAGCTGCTCTCTTCATAAGGAAATTACCAAATTGTTTAATGAAAATTTCCTGTTTATTATTTTTCGATTCATGACAATCTTGTAAGTTTTGAAATATTTTCTATGAAAGAAGAAAACGAATGAATTTACATATATTTTGGTTAAGTGGATGAATACTAAAATCATTACGGAATTAGTTGATTATGTGTTTTGTATACCTCTCATACGTCTACAACCCTTTTATATGATTGCTTTCATTTGAAACTTTAATTTTCAACTAATTTTTGTTTGTTATCTCACAGTTTAAAATTTACATAATACTGAACCAAGGCGATTTAGATAATTTTTTAGGCAAATGTCTTTAAACATAATGTAAAGGCAGAGAAGTATAGTTTGCCAACAAAAATAAGAATTGAGTCAAACCTTGATATTAAACGTTTATATTAATTGCTTCGAAACTAATGAATAAAATTCAATCCAAACCGCAAAATGAGCCGCAGTTTTGTCTTATTTTGTTTTTCTAATCATTTTATTTATTTTCTGAATATAATGGTTGAGTCAATCATTAATCAATTAAATATTCAAACTTTTATTCAAACCGAAGGTTAACTTTATTACAATCTTAGTGTTAATCAAAAACTTTCAAAATATAATTAAACAATAAAAATAAAATGATCTGAAATTCCGTTACGTTTTTCAAATTATCGAATTCAGTATTTCTTCGAACAGCACAACCTTACCCTTACCTTACCCGACACAAATGGTGCCAAATTCAATGTCTTAGCATGCTCATATTTTCCAATTATTATTATGTGGTATTAAAGATGGTCCAATTAAATTATTTCAATATTGATTTATTATATTCGAAAAAACCTTGCTTATTTCAAAAATTGATGTATTAAAAGTAGTCATCAAATATAGAGTTTAAGCAATTAATTTGATTTTTTCACATTTGTCTGAAAAACAAAAACAATTGAATATTAAAATTATTGAATTTCTACTCCAACTCTATTTTGAATCGAAATCTCAACAATTCCTATATAAGGAGTCATACATAAAGACAGGAATTTATATATTTTTCATTACTTCTGTGTCTTCGTAAGAGTATTACATTTGATTAAATTCATAAAAACCTAAAATTTGTTAAAAATAATTTTTTCCAATTTCTCCAGGAGTATATTAGTTGTTTGCTTGGCTTATAAATTGAAATACCCTCTTCAATAATGTTGAACATTCGAGTTATAAAAGAAGACAAGGTCTTTTAGAGAGTCCAAAAATCTAGAATTTTCCCCAATTGGCGAAGAGATGTGCGATAAAGACTGACCTCCATTTAGATTTGAACTGAAATTTTGGCTCAGGGCTAATTGAAGCTCTGACTATAGTGGAAAATTCTATGCAAATCCAGGTAATTATTATATAAGTTATAAGATATTTGGAATAAAAATACAATAATTTGAGTATTAGGTTATATCTGGGCTTCAAAAGCAATTAATGAGTGTAAGTCTCCTCTCATTTCAGTTATTCTTCAAATTATGATTCATAGTCTGGGCTTAAATATGAAGGAAAATGGCTGAACACAAAAAACTAGAGGCGCTATGCATTAGACTAACCCTTTGTTTCCCTGGTAACTTCATGAATATCAGTTTGGAAGAGCACTGGAATTAATTCAAATTATGTTCACAACCAGAAAATGAAAATAACTTTTTTCACTCATTTCCAGCACATAATGATTCGCCGGCTTTGAGGACTCATTTATCGTCAGAACGCCGGTAGAGAAGGCATTGGATGAGGCATTTGAGCCGCCAAATGATTCATCGCTCAGAAATTGAATTCATGTATTCAAAGGGTTTGTGACTTCGAAGAGCGCCAAATAAAATCGTTAAAAACCAACGTTTCTCTCAACAGATTTGAAAATTCAAACTTTTCTTCAGTTCTTCCACTCGTTTCCAGTTTTTCTTATCTCAAAATTTAATGAATAAAATTAAAAAGTATTTTGAAAACCAATTCACTCGTAAATAACTGAATTCATGGATATTATATAAACTTTTATAAAATATTAGCAAAACTTTGTTTTTATTTTCTTTTAATTTCACAATTTTATCAAATTATTGAGAGATGAGTTGATAAACAATTTTGAGGAAAACTCTTGAGCTTTATTTTAAAATAGTCTTGCACAGACTGTACAGTCTACACATTGTGTGTACTTCAAATGAAAAACTTACCAATATTACACCATGTTAATTTTTTTCAAAGTCTATAATAAAGAGAATAAAAAGAGAGAATGTTTGGGAAAATTATTTATTGCATTAAATTTGATTAAATATAGAAAAGAGAAATCGATTTAATTTGAATGTGAGAGAGATTTCTCTGTGTTTTGTAATTTGGAGGAATATTTTATGGTTGGATTGGAATGTCAGTTAAGATATGGGTTCGCATGTCTTGTCTGTTCATTGCAAGGGAGGAACAGTTCTCCGACTGCTGTACATCACATCAATGTCTGGTGTGTTGGAGTTGTGCCGACGCTTAAGGAAATAAAGTTGAGCTTAATTTTGAATATCGATCAACGCTTCCCAAAGTTTGGAATTAAGCTAATCTCAGTTCATACAGACTTCTGGCACAATGACACCGAATAAACAGCGAATACTCTGTTTGAGCTCTTCTTCTCTAATGCATTCTCTAATACTCTTAAACTGAATACTCGATTCCGAAAGGGAAGGGGTTAAGCAATGGATGTATTGCCTCAGAAGAGCCTCGTTTGCATCTAATGCTGAAATCCATTGATTAATGCAGGCCTTCAAATGCCTTCAAATTTATTTAATGCTATTGTTCTGCAGCCAAGAATAAAATTCATAATATATTGCATCCAATATTATCTCTTTATTAATCGTCTATTACTCATCGTATTAGTTGTGATACCAATAAAAAGCATTTTAGGAAAGGCCTGCCATCCCTACCAATCAAGACTGAGCCAACAGTTTATGCTTCACATCGCAAGACATCTTCAAATGCATTGATGACTAACTTTTGTCATTTAATGCCATTTGAATGCATTGAATAATCTTTAAGTGACGTCAAAACTTATTATTTAAGTAAAGAGTTGAAGACTATAGCAATCATTTTCAATGAACTGTTTTTTGCTCAAACTTTAGGACTGAGCGCACGCGTTAATAATGCACTCCTTCTCCTCCCGGTTAGGCTTCGGATGCATTTCAATCGAAAGTTGATGGCATCGCATAAGATGTGAGTTTAGATGAGATCACATCAACTGAGATGAGTCCTCATCTGCTTCGCTAAGGAATTGAATCAAAAACTTATAATCATATGAATTATATTTACAATGCATTAAACACATCAAACAAATAGTGCGAAAACTACTCCAAATGTAAATACAAATTAGAAAATTGTAGAGAAAGTGGAGAAAAACTTTTGAATTTATAGTCTATAATAGAAAACTAGGAGAGAGAGGGAGAGAGAGAGAGAGAGACCTGCAAAACAGTAGTGATATGTTATGTAAAATATAAAACGAGGAGTTGTAGTGAAAAGCTGTCAAAATTGTTGATATTTTCAACAAATTAATGCATTTGAAGAGTTGATGCGCTTATGGTCTTATGCGAGGCTTAAAACCATAGTTGTGTTCATTGAATGGTATGCTTTGGATCAATACTTTTCATCGATTTATTCTTTAATTTAAGCAAAAAGTGTGAATTAATTAAACGTTTGTATGATTAGCGCATTCGTAGACCAAATTAGAGGAGAATTTTAGTGAATGTAGACATGAATTGGAGTGAAATAGAGCTGAAGACATGAGACATGAAGACATGCGCGACCATAACATACAACACAATTTAGGAGCTCAAAGAGTTAGCTCTCTTTGTTAATTATAAGAGTAAAGTAAGGCTACATTATATTAGAGTAACGATTTTAATGCACAGCATCACATCCCCAGCACATCCACATCCCTAGCATTTGGCTCATTTCCATTAAGTGATAGCCAACGATCAGACATAGATATAAAGATAAAGAACGGAATGAGTGAACCCACAAAACAATGCATTCGTCAGTGAAATGAGTCAAATACTCATATGATTGCTAAACCATTGCTCGAGTTTGCAGTCGTTTTAAATTAGTTGTTATCTGTTGTTATTATTCGGTTTTTGTTACCATCAAAAGGAATTAAATCAAAAATCAACGTTTGGTAAGAAATCTATAGATATTATCAGTTTTTGTTCATAAGATAAAAAAGTTATTAATAAAAAGTTAAACAGAGGTTTGATACCAATGCAGATGTTTCTGAAAAACCACTGCTATTATATGTATTATATGTAAGTGAGCGGCGGTCAGACCGTCAGCACCGGTACCTATCAAATATTGGTCAAGGCCTTCACATTCATGAGCTTGAATTTGAGCATTTTTTGCCAATTATGCCAATAATTGCTTTGCATTTGTTTGCATTCATTGCCAGACATTATGTAAATTTCAGTTCCTTTTTCTTGTTTTTATTTAAATTTCTTGTTTTGATTTTGATTCTGATGTTGACTGACATTTGAAAACTTCAATTAAGTAATATATAATACAATTAATGTTTGTGCCATACGTTTGAAAACACTTAGAAACCGTTTGCATAAATATTCCCTCATTTTATCCGATCATTAACTGATTGAAACAAATACTCAACAAATGATATATAGACTCGATTTTTGGCAGTTTATTGAATTAATAACCGAAATATTCTTATAAATAGTCTTCAGTCAGACATATGAATAAGTAATAAACAACTTTTGAAGTGAGGTTTCATTAATTTTATAAGTTTTCGTCATTTCATAAGTGAATAAACAGACAGTCATTTAGTGTTCAGAATATTCAATAGATGTTTAGCTAAGAGTTGATAGAAATGATAATTTACCCAAACTTTTGCGAAAATTGATTTTGAGTTAAATTCAAAGTGAAATAACACCCAAAATGGTAATATTTTTTCCTAATTCCAATTCTTATATATTTGAGTTTTGTCTGAAACTTGAATTCAAATGAGAATACACTCGAAAGCGTTGCTTATATTCCCAACTCTTTCCTCTTTTTTAATTAAATTTAATATTCAAATAAAATTTGTGTCGAGAAATACAAATCATAGAAAATCAGATAAGTTTGAAATATATTATTAATATTATGTGAAATTAATTATTATATGAATTATACGTTCGAAACATTAAGAAAAATAGATTAAAATAAATAAAACTTTTAATAAGAAATTTTCTTCTTTTGATTTTTGGCAAACTATGAAAACTACGAAAAATAATAAGTGTTTTGCTTATTATTGATGGCTTGTGGCGATTGTGGCGAATCCGCGCCCAAAGCCGAAGCCAAGGACGCGACTTATGTGAAACATTTTTATTTAACGCATAAAAACTTATTTTATCGTTAGATTTGGTTATTTTATACCAGAAAACTAAGATCAGAGCCCGAGTCACACCTGCTTTTAGTTATTACAAGACGTTTATAAACACAATGTCTTAAACATTAAACTTATTTGAAAATAGATATTACTCTCAAAGCGTATAAGAGTTGCGTTTATAAAACGGATTCACAACTTTTAAGCATTTTTTGCTTCAATTTCGAGCCCACAGATCTCCCAAAAACGCTCTGAACTGCATCTAAATTACAAGACATACATCATTGTGAGTACACTCTCTCAGACTCAGAGGGAAAGCCATGAGTGACTGACTTAAGCAAACGCTCTCTCACTTGTTATTAATGCAGATTTCGTTATTCTTTATTACCTCAAGACTTGATTCCTATCTTATGATTAGGAAGAAAACCAGAGACGAGAGAGAGAGAGAGAGAGAGAGAGAGAGAGAGAGAGAGAGAGAGAGAGAGAGAGAGAGAGAGAGAGACGAGTGGTTATTTGTAAAATTGGTTATATAAGAGACACTGGAAGGAACCGGTTAGGCGTAGACGACGTCGAGTCGACTGAGAAGTTAAGTAAAAGTAGTATAAATGGTCAGACATTCAGTATTTATAAGTTGTGCACACATTCTGTTAATAGAGTTGATAATGTTTTTGGAGATTTTCAGTGGATATTACATTATAGGTCCAAAAATAAATAAATTGCAATACATTTGAGATTTGGTGAGCTTTAGAGGAGTCGTGAGTCGCCTCCAAACATATTTATTCATTTGGAGGTCAGCTCTGGTTTTATAACGAACTAAATGCTTAACTAAACGGTGACTCCGATTTCAAAACATTATAATTCAGTCAATTGTCTAACAATTAAACCTAAACTGAATTAATTTTCTAATTGTTTGCTATTATTGTAATCGAATTATAGTCACAGCTATTAATTTGTTTGATTAAAACAAAAAACAATTTTCAGACTAATTAGAGTTAGCCAACAGATTCAAACAGCAAACAAACAAGATCCTATTAATTCATAGTTCAATGAATACAGAGATTATCTTTATTTTGTTTCTACGGAAAGACCGAACAATTTTTCAAACCATTTAAATATTATACTTATCTATGTCTGAAATAAAAGCAATTTATGAGAAAAGAAAAATAAAAATTGAGAGTAAGAGCAGTAAAACCAAAAGACGAGACTAATTATATGAGAAATCAGATTTCAAAACGAAACCAATCTTTTGGTTATTTTATTTCAATTTCAAGTTTTAGTCCAAAAGTTTTTTTGGTTCAAAGAAACAAAAAACGATTAGAAGTTGGGTTTGAGACAGAGGTCTGCCTTAAGTGTAATCAAACAAAAAACTTTTGCGAATATAAGTTATGCTAAACACAAGATTTAATTTTGAAAATGAAAATTTACGTTATATATAAAAAGTGCATCGAACCAGTCCTGTGAACCAGTGCTCTGAACCAGAGCTGTGGCCTTTGCATAATAGATATAATGCCGTTTACCAGCACTTAAAAACTGGTTTCTAAATACTTCAACACAAACTGAATTTTGAACACATCTATGAAGAACTCCAGCTATTTGTCAAATAATCACAAAAACGTTTGATTCTTAGCAAACTTTTCTCACAAAAAATTCAAATTTTCAAATAATTTCAGCGAATTATATGACTGGCCTTCAAATGTTTGAATGTCTCCAATGAGTTATTCAATAATTTAATGATTTAATGAAAATGCAAATCATTTCAAATGTATTATGAATTATGAGCCAAAATATTGATAGCGATCGACAGTTTGTTTTATATTAATCTGATTTCTTGTCTGAATTGAACGCAATTCAACTGATATATTCTGATATGTTCTGGTTAAATTTCTATCGTTCGAGAATCAGGCTTCAAATAAATGTTATTCTTCCTGAAAATGGCAGCTTGCAAACTGATCTGAGCCTGTCAATTTTGATTTCTTCGATAAAGTTTGTGATGTTCTTACACTTAAAATTCTGGATTTGAAATTCATAGCATTTGCTGATAAACTATCAAAATTATTCAGAGATTGGGTGAAGGCGACGGCAGAATGTCACCATGCAATCTTCTGATATAAGCTGCATAACCAATGAAAATTGATTTCCAAATTGAAATCTTTCATAAAAGAATCAAATAATATATTTTTAGAAATATTTGTCTTCTGGAAGTAAATGGCTTTCCCTCAAAGATATCAATTTGATTGGAAAGAGGAGTCGGACCATAATTTTGAGCCTTGAAATCAAAAAAGCAATGGAAACAAAAAGACTCCCAAATCGCAGATGGCTTTCAACACATTTAATATTCTGTTCCAAACATTGAGAGTCCGTTGCCTTTTGATTACCTTTTGCTTGTCTTTTGCAGACCTTAAGAAATAAAAGTGAAATTACTTCAGAAGATTATAAACTAAGAACTGAATGCAGTTTTTGTCGCAAAACATATATTCATAAAAAAAGACTAAATAATCAAATTCTAAATTTAAGACATTTTTTCTCAATTTTATAGCTTTGAAGCAAACGGTCTCCGATTTTGTCCCTTATTTTGTATCATATTTTGCAATAAACAGGTTCCATTTTTATTAATAGATAATTTTTTTTTCATCCTCAACATGTTTACGGCCAATTTTCTACTAGATTACATTGAAAAAACATTTGGCAGCAGAAGAATTATGGGTTTAATTTAAATTTTATTGATACAAAAGTATCTGGCTTAAACATAAACTTGAAATATTTTTAATTTTCTTCTCTTAAAATGAATGCACAAAAAAATGTTGGGATATTATCTATGATTTTTTTTTTCGCCATTCGAGTGGTGACAGAAACCCCTTGCGGTTGGTTTCAGTAGTGATGTCAAACTGATTGTCAGTTTTTGATCTATTGCTGGAAAGCCAGGATTGGATCGAATCCGTAATAAGAGAGAGACTGAGTTCATGCGCACAGCTTCTCATCACTGCTTCGATTGGCTTTTTATACCAAATATTAAGCTTTGATTCTCTGATCGAAAAATGGGTTTTTCAGAGGAAATGAAATTTTCGACATATTTTTTGTCTTCTATTTTATATTCTAACGACTCCTCCGAAAAAAATAAACTACATTTTGATACCGACTCTGATTGCAAAACTGAGAGACGAGACCTACTCTTTGCTTACTCTTTAAATGTTGTGAACAGAAGTGACACTAATTATCTTCATTTTTTGAAACAATGGCTCAAATAATTCGACTCTTTGTATTCATTTCAACAAATTTTCACTCATTTAGAACATTAAAATTTCTCCATTTATATCATGCGATGACACTATAAATGGCTACATTTATCAAGTACATCTTTTTTTTGGAATAGAGTTTTTCCTTTCATGCAAAGAGAATCAGGAAAATAATGCATTAATGGGATTCTGATTCATTTTTTTTCTTCGAAATGATTTTTTCGGTACAAATTAATTACTAAAAAATAAGGCATTACGTGATGTCATACCATAACGAAAAACTCGAGCCTTTGGATAATGAGATTTGAGGGCCGACCACTTATTGACACATCAATTGGTAGGTCTGGAGATAGCTTCAAACCATCGCATATATGGAAAACATGCGAAAAAGTCTTTTATATAATTGTTTTCCTTATATTTCGCAAAAACATTTCGCATTAAATGCTAACAAATTTGTAATAATTATTCAAACAATTGGAGTCATATTCAGAATTTTGTGATCTATCTCTTTGACCTTTGCATGAGAACATCAAATAGACGGAAACACTGCTCTAGCAATAACATAATAAATGCGTTAAGAAAGAGATTTGAAGGTTAGATCGAAGTTAGCAAGCTCGTTGGCGCATTATGCAAGTTTGAATATAATTTTGACCTTTTGGCAAATTTTGGCCAACAATTAAGCCGTTAAGATAATCCCAAAGATGATCTATGTAAATCTGATAGTCATGTGAACTTAGATGTTCATAATCGTGTGAAGGGCATTTTTGCGATTGCAACTTGGTGTAAACGTGACTTCCATCAAGTACAATCGGTACTCTCATTAGAATTTTTAAAAATTTTCCAGTCTTTGGATGACTGAGTGCTCGTCTCATATAAATTGAATCTAAGAATAGGAAAGAAGTGCTAATAATTATGATTAGTGGCAAATAGTGTAAGTTTTTTAAGAGCAGAAAAAATTGGTTTTAATTATATTGTATTTGAAGATGAGATGTGACGCAAAACTAGTGAAACAATTGAAGACAATTCAAGCAAATATCACATGAAGTTAACAAAAGTGTTGGAAAAGTCTTTAAGTAGATTTCGATGTGATTTCAATACTAATTCTATGCAAAAAATTTTGGTAAAACTCGATTACTGTTTGAGAAAACGCCCCTTAAATTGCAATAATATTAGGCTATGCGCTGAATAAATGGGTTTTTAATCACAGCACTGCTCTTTGGTCACATCCATCATACCAGTGACAGATGAGAATAGTCGGCGCACAGCATAATATTATTATCTCATAGTTATCGTCATCGTAGCCATCAGTCCATAGATCACAACAAAAGCAATTCATAAGTTTCTCAGCAGTTCTTCAATAGTTTTATTTGTTTTCAACAAATAAGCGAATCACTTGAATGGCGTTATTGTCGACGAAAACAACTCTCCGAACATTATTTGAATAAATAGTGCAAACAGTGTATTACTATTAAAGCTTTTATTATGGCTTTCAAATTAACTCAGTTTTCTTTGACAACACTTAACTCAATTCGTTTTATTATCTCTGACTTCGACTACTCTTTCAATAGGTTTTACAAATTGAATACAATAGACTAACAATTGTACTCCTGGACAAACATTTGACCCCTCATTCACTGACCAGTGAATTCTTTTGTATGGGTTTCCCCACCTATGGCTTACACCAAACCTAAACAGTAACCCATGAAAGCGATTTTTGAGTCTAATCTTAAAGAATATAAGATTTTAAATACAAAACTTTTTACTAAACGTTACCATTAAATCATAATATTTATGTGGATGTGTGTGAGTGTGAGTGTGAGTGTGAGTGTGTGTGTGTGTGTGTGTGAGATCGAGAGAGAGAGAGAGAGAGAGAGAGAGAGAGAGAGAGTGGTAAGAGAGGGCATCAATTCATGACTAACACCTCAGTTATGCAAATGTTAGGCAAAAGAATTGCAAATTCATGTCTTTTTTTGCCTTAACTCACAATAAAAGAAAGGGGAGAACCGAAGCCACCAAAAGTAAGGGACAATACATTTGTCATACGATCGCCATTACATTGAAATCGACTTCAAAGCCGAATACTTTTCTTCGTTTTATTACATTATTTCCTTTTTGTAAATAAATTATTTGAAAACCACTTCGTTCTCACATATCCTTTGAATTCATTAATTCCTTTGTTTTTTGAATTTATTTGAAAAATAATTCGCAATTAAAATATCAATTACTAATTCGAGCCAAAGCTCTAATTAAAATAAATTTAGACCTCATTCAAGTGAATAAACTTTGAATATTTAATTAATTTTCAATAATTATAATTATATTTTCCAAAATAAAAACAAAATTCTGGTTATTATCTCTTTGGAGAGAAAGAGTCGCTCTTTTTAATCAAAAAAGTAGTCGACAAATGAGTTTAATTAATTCAATTTAAAGAAAAAACAAAACTCTATTCAATTAAATTTTGAGATCAATTAATTTATTTAAAATTTTTAACGATATTTGGCTTAAAGTAACACTTTTTGTGTTTTGAATAACATTTGAAATTATAGGTATTCTATAGAAAAATTAGATTCTCATTGAGTCGATCGAAAATATTTTCATTCAAAAGAAGTTTTATGTCTATACAGTCCTTATCGTGCGTTTTCTGACACAGGACTACATCCAATCTTCTCTTCTTTTCATATGCCTTTCCTTTGTATTGTATAAAAAAAATACTGAATTAGAAGAGAGGAGAGAGAGAGAGAGAGAGAGAGAGAGAGAGAGAGAGAGAGAGAGAGAGAGAGAGAGAGAGAGAGAATTTGAATGAAAATTAAAACAAAAAATTGAGGGAAAAAACAAAAAGTGGAGAAAATGCAAAACAAATTGCAAGCAATTAAAGGCAAACGAAAGCAAATGCAATGCAAAGGGAAGTCGTTGTTAATGGAGTTTACTTTACTTTTGTGTTATATAATACTAAAAGCTCTTTGAAGTCAAACAATCGTATTATCTCTTCTCTGATAATATTTTTCTTTAAAATAGACGATAACTGATATCCGACTTTCATAATGAAGTGCAGTATTACCACTACTTTAATATATTGATTATTCTGTGCTATTCTGGTTGTGACACATCCTTTATCTTCTAATCAAAAATCTCATTAGTTTTGAGCAAAATTAATCTCAAGACTATAATTATGACAAAAGAATGGAATAATTATTTTGATTTATCGAACTAAATATGTCATTCCTTTCTGACTCATCTTCTAATCATGTGATGCCTATTGAGGCTCGAGGAAGGTCTGCTCCTTCTTAGTTATTAATGCTATCTTTCAATTAATCAACGAATTGAGTTAATGAATGTCAGGAATTGGAAAAATTCATAACCAGATACAAAAAGTATTGTGTCTATTGGCATATCAAGCATTTTGTTGTCATTCAATTCTAGATAATTGATCGTCTCATTGGTCTCATTGGTCTGATTGGGATCTGATTTTCATCCCTTTGACTGATTGCATTCAATACCGATTCATGTGTTTCATCCATCAAATTATGTGAAAAAGTGTTATATAATTAGTGAATAATTGGAAAGCATTTCAATAATATGGGAAATGTTTTCTCTCTTATTGGTTAGTATTTTGCAAAAAGTCATATAATTATTAATCGATTGCATTAACTAATAAATTATTTAATTGTCTAATAACTGACCATTTTATTCAAATATCGATTTGTTTAATGACTAAAAGCAAAGAAAAATACCTCTGGACTTATCTCTCATTAAATATGGTTTACAAATTGAACCCTTTCCCATTTCCCATTTCAGAAGCTAATTAATATTAGATCCAGAGATTATAAGCTGGCTACAAGCTAGGTGACTACAGAGCTCTTCATACGGATAATTAGTATTCTTAATGTAGACAAACCCTAAATTAGATGAGAACTCTGTTGACTCTCTTCTGGTTTAGGTATGAATTAAATGAGTTCTATTTTGATAAAGAGATAGTAATTAAGGAAAGAGACATAATTTGCTAATAATAGTAACAAAATACAAATTAAATGTTTAGTCCAACACTAAGTCAACAGAAGCAAACTAAAATGAACATGCTCAGGCAATTTCAAGGTACAAATTATTGACATTATCACTGTTCATAATATCTCTTATCATTGCAATAAATTCAAATTAGCCATGAATGTTCATAATTTAATTGCTGGTTCATCACCGATAATGCATTCAACTCGAAATTAAGGGAAAATAATATCTATTTGACCATGCTATAGTAAAGTACTAAATTGTTCTTAGAATTGAGTCAACTCATGAAATAGAATCGATTAAAAAAAAGTTTTGCTCTGAAAGAAAAAATAATTAATTTTTCAGAAGATTTAAATGCTATGTAGTCGTGAGCTGTCTATTGATTTGGTCGACATTTTCCTCTATTCCTACAAATCTTTTCTAACTTTTTGTCTAAAAGATAATGAGAATCGAAAAAAGGGAGAAATTAACGACTCGGCGCTCATTGCTGTTGGCTCTCAAAATGTGTGCTCTTATGTGTAGTCATATCTGTAGTCATAGCGATCCTCTTCTCAAATGTTGCATATATTCTGTTACTTAATATTAATGAATAAAGGATTCGGTGATTCTTTTTATAAATTGTTTCTATTATTATTATTTGCAGACATTAATCAATATTAATATTAAATACAAGTCAGTCATAAGATACCACTGATAGCCGACAAGTTTTTCTTTCAAACTCTCCACAGATATTGAAGGCATTGAAGGTATATGTTTGAGAGGTTTCAACCATTTTCTAAAAAAGCCAAAAGTGAAAACTGATCCTTCATTAGTGTAATCTTGAATTTTGACAAAAATTCACAAATTTTTGCTTTTGGTTCTAAAATGTGATAAACACTTATAAGTGTTGTTTTTCTGACTAAATTTACTTATATTTTGATCATTCTCTCAAATCAGACGAATAAAAGCATAATTTACTTTTTATATGTTAATCAACGTAAAAATTAGTGTTCAATCCTCCATTGCATCTGTTATAATGAGAAAAAAGTTCTTGCATATAAATATAAGCCTTAGACCAGGCATCGGCAAAGGGGGTTCAGAGTTGGGTTGAATTAGGTATTTTCCCGGCTTCGAAGCGCCAAATGGATAAATCAGCGAAGTTTTTGACCCCCCTAACATTTTTGAAAATTTTGGTCAATCCTTTTGGTCCCTGAAAAAGGAAAATTGTCAATTTGGTGCTCTCAGTTAAGAAACATTTGAGTCTAAACCCCGAATATTTGGCGACCTCTGCCTTAGACTGTAAGGTCTGTCCATTTACTTTAGAATTAAGTCTGAGAAAGTTGTCTAAAAAGTCAATCCTATGATTGATTGTATTTGAATATGAATTTCTGTTTCATTAATTCTTAGACCCATTTATTCTTAGAAAAGGTTTTAAAACGAGAGTCAAAAATATGAAACCGAGTGTTAAAT
>JAQGBD010000848.1:0-22319 GCA_034698165.1 Punctoribates punctum | reverse complement strand
CCACTGGCCTGACTGCAATCGGGTCGTAATTGCGATTAATCGAAAGCACACACGGATTGCAATAATAGAAATACTTTTATTCAAATCACAAATCAATTTAAATGTCGTTTCAGTTTCATTAAAACAGAGTATTCGAAAATAATTGTCTTAATTGTTAATTTGATTTAAAATTAAGTCCTAAACTAAACTGCAATTTTAAAAGCTAAGTCCCTAACCTAAAGATGAGTGCACTCAAGGGGTCGACTGTTCACATTCTCGTCGGAATCGTAAGAGAGCCGCTTCCGCTCGTCCTCTGCCCCTTTATCGTATTTTGAGCGCTGGTGGCGGCCAATGAGGAGCGCTGGTGATTCAAATTCTGGCCGTTGAAATCTGGGCATCCGGGCCTCTGTGCCTCCAGGGATAGGGCTTATAGGTCAGGGCAAGTTTTGGGTCGTTTAGGATTTAACGGATTAAATATATTTCAAAAGCAGTAAAAGGTTTTCTAAAAATAGTCTAAAATCTAAAGATGAGAAGTATTATAAAAAGGACTGGAGTTTAGGAATAAATTCAAAGAATAAATTAAAGAATAAAAATGGCAGAGAGGAGGAGAGGCTCGACTCGACAACTCTACATTACTCAATTAAGGTAAACATTTTGCAATTATTGCGAGATATTTGCAGAGAAATCATTTTCACTCTAAACAAGTCAAAAGTCATTCCGTTTGACAAAAGCGTGAAGTATAGCATCTGTTGGGCAGCAATGGGTTCACAACTATTTCCACTTCAGGAAGAGTAACGAACATCTGATTAAAGTGTCTCTCATTGTCAGAAAATACGACGTTTCAAATGCTTTAACTAAAAGTCATTTCAAATCGTTTGTCAAAAAAAATCTCTTATTTCAAATTAAATTGATTTTTTTTATAATCCTTTGTGTTGTATCTTGCTAAATTGCCAAATCTTTAATCGCTTATCATTATATTAATTACTAAATGATTCAATCTTTTGGAAGATAAAAATAAAATTCACGATTTATCAGAAAATTTGTTTAATTATCAGAGCATTCGTGCGATTAATTCAATACAACAATTACTCTATTTTTTGTAATCACTGGAGAACCATAAAAGTGATTGATTGGGATTTCCATCACTTCATTGGGCGATTGTTTTGCATAAAATTGAGACCTTTGCTTTGAATTCTGCTATTTTTATCATTGAAAAGGAGTATTGAAATTATACTTTAGGGCAAAACCAAGAAACATATCTTAACTTCAATTTTGATTTTGTGAAAAACCCTTTAAATGAATGCCAGTCTATTCCGAACCAACGAACAGATTATTTCTCAAATCATATGAAAGGATGAATCGATAGGAAAGTTGTTTTGCTTACACTGTTTTCGACTTATTTGACAAATAAAACAAATTTAAATTAAATTTTAAAGATTTGTTATCTAATAAGAGAGGAAACGAATCCCAGAATTTTTGAGTCAATTCAAATAAAGTCAAACATTGAGTAAATAATAATATTATTATTCTTTCGGTTGAATAACAAAAAACTTATTGCATTTTATTGCATATGTTCTCAATTGAAATCAATGATAGTCACCAGAATTAACCTTGCTCAAATTAGTTAGACCAAACTCATTATCAGTGAGGCGGACGGATCGAGATTTGTTGTTAGGTATGTTCTCGACGTAGGACCAACAAATAACAATTTTCCCGAGATCAGGGGCCATTATAAGCCCCCAAAGATTTCCGTTAATTTATGCCCCCCTTAAAATTTACCAAAAATTCTAAAAATTGTAATATAAACCCGATGAGTTTCGTTCCCCACCCCCCCCGGAAAATGTCGTGTTCTGATTTAGGCATACCTCTGAACTAGGCAAAATTTGTCATTTTGGTGATATCGAATTCGAATGAAAGTAAGGGAAACAACGACCAAGGTGGTTCCATTTAAATAATTTGAGAACAAATTCATACATAAAAAGACTCCAATCCATAAAACACTTAGAATTCAATTTCCAATTTAATTCTTTCTTTGGAATTATTGAGCATGATGATTCTTGGAAAAAAATCAAAAATTGTCTTATTTTAGATATTCTCAGAAACGAAACATTTGTTTTCATTAATAATTTGGGAGTTTTGTAATTTTGAATCATTTTTCAGTGACTTTAAATTATTAAAGAGTTCTTATCCACGTCTTCACAATATTTTAAATTCGTTTTCTTTCTTCAGTTTTTTATTGTCTTTTAAAAGAAGATTAATTTGAAAGCGAACCAAATGTAAGACAACTTTGTATTAAGACTATAATTTTTCGCTCATTTTTTCAAACTTAGTTTCGATCGATGAGATTGTCTGATAAAAATGACGTAATTTTCTCGAAAATTCAATTATCCTTGCTTCTTACTTCTGAGATTAATTTTCAATTATTTTTGTATCGCATCATTTGATGGCATCAAATAAAACTAAATTTAAATTATTTCTTAATATTGAGAGGAATTTATTTAATAAACGAATAACTTTCGCATTGAAGCAATTTTTTAGTGCAAATCAAAGCATATTTTGATAATTTGTATTCATATTAAACAAAATCAATAATATTTTAAGATTTTGTTTCCCCGACAAAGCTTTCAATTGAATTGAGAGAATATTTTGCCTCAAATAAGTGGAAAAAAGTGTTTTCTTTGTTAAGTATTGAAAGAAAAGTTTGGCAAACAATGAGCTCATATTTTCTTTGGACTCTTTTCTATAAGAGATGACCAAGATAACTATAAAACCTACTATTTCCCATCAAAGGGTATTTAATTCACAAGCCAAAAAGATAAGCTAGATCCAATTGAAAGCCATTAAATGGTGGATATTTTTAAGAGAGGATTTGCCTCTATATGTTTGGATTAAACCTCAAAGGGCTTTCCTCGTCGATGCTTACGGATGAGTTGTTTGGCAGCCGTTGCCATCACCCGATCACGAGATCACTCCTGGCATTTCTCATCACTGGATGCATGAGAAGTGTCTTCACATAAGAGCTCACAATTTTGATAATTCAATTCCTCTCATATATCAAGTATTTGAAGAAATTTCAACAATTATTTTCAAAACTATTTTTATGCGATATATGTTTTGCCGATCGAATGACAGTTCCATACCTTCCCTAAGAGCTGATAAAGAATGACACGACTAAATGATATTGATCTTGCATATAGAGCACACATATGTGAACATCTTATGCAAGTGATTTTGCACAGAATAGAAGGAAGACTGACTTATTGGCAAAATTAAAATTATATATCATTTTTGTCTCACTCTCGTAATAAAAGGCCTTCGACTTAAGGATAATCAAAGGATGAGTTTACTCTGAGTAAGGTTTGGGTTCTCAACCCGTTTATAGTTTTCTTTTATAGACTTTTGTGATCATTAATCATAGATAACATTAAGCGCCAAATGTTGCCCTCTTTTTCATCTGAATTTCTTTCGGATCAACTTTTGCCGATATTTTTTGGACAGACGACGAGTTTATAATAGAATAACAAATCCGTTGATCCACTGTTTTGTCCCGATTTTAAAAATGTTTTTCCACTGAATATAACTTTTATTAAAGGATTAATGCTTTTAAAACTGTTTTATTGGAAAACTTATATAATGTCTGAACTAAACGATAAAATCAAAATCCTTTTCGTCGCAAACATTTAAGACCTTCTGATAAATGGTTGTAAAATAGAAGACTTGAGTCCAACAAAATTGATTTTTGGAAATGCAATTCCAATAGAGTGACACTTTCGTTGAGCTCATGCCTCACTCACCCTTAAATTAGAGTGCTGAATATATATCCCCTAGGTCTAATTAATGACATTCACATACGAATCATAGAAATATTTGTGGCACTCCTTTGTTGGCTACAATGAAACAAAATGAAGCAAATTATTGCACTAATTGATTGAAATGACGATATACTCGACTAAATGACCATATTTTGGCTTTCATTATATAGTTTATACATTGATTACCTCTTTTAGGCCAAAATTCAATTCTAAAAGTATTTATAAACTTTGAAACAAACCGATAAATTTCAGTACGAAAAATCTCATTTTGTTATCCAACTCATTGTCGATCAATATATTAAAAAATGTTAAAACAATGGAATTTTTGAACTTATATTTTCGACTATATTCTCGATAAATCCAATATTCAAATGTTTAATATTAATCATTAAAAAGAGGGTTAAATATATTTTTAGAGATAATTCCTTTACTACTTTTGGCAGAAAAATGCAAAAAAGTTATGGAATTTATTTAATTACTATCTCTGAGAGAAAAGTATTCATTGGAATCGAATCCAAATTAGATTTTCTCCTAAATTGAAATCATATTAAATATATGTCACAACAAAACGATATTTGCAATGAATGTTAACTAAGAGTTGTGGTAATCGTTGTGTAGATCGATATGAATTCCAAAAATGTGATTAATGTTTTTTATAGAGAATTTCACTTTTTATTTATCTATAATTTATAGCTTAGATATCAGATTAAATGTTTAACTCATATCACTATAGAGTCAACTCTCGAGTTTAGTTTTTTACAGAATAAGAAATCCTGGAGCTTAGGTCTGAATCAAGGTTTGGTTGAGCTCTTAATTAAGCTCTTGATTATTTTTCAAATAAATGTGAAAACGTATTACGAGAATAGAGATCTCTTGAATGAAATATTGAACAAAAAAATAATTTATAGCAAAGCAAAGGAAAGTGATATCAAGAATACAATTAAAGGGCTAAGAATTATGAGCAGAGAATAGAAGAAAAACAATATTCACATTAAATCACAAATTCCTTTGTCTTTGAAAATGATGCGAAATGAAAGACAATATATTTGTTGGAAATCTTTTTTTATTGACAACGAGAAAGACATAAAATCATTGGTTAAAAAAGCCAACGATCCAAATAAATTGGGATAAACCCTTATTAGTATTGATATCGGTGTAAGAGTTGACTCGCATTAGATCCGTTTATTTGTCTGATATTTATTTATAGTGAAGAATTCCGGATCATTTGATTACCTTTGCTATTGCCTCGACTATTGCCTCGACTAAAGCCTATTGGTTGGGCTATTTCTTCGACACATTTTGGATGAATATGAAAAATCATTTATCACTATTTGAAAGGCAAATACTGTTTCTCTCGTTTGTTGAGCCAGAATTCAAACAGAAATTTATTCTCATTTTTCGCATAAATACATACAAAGCACAGCACAAACAGTCCAATGATTTGGAACCACTGATGACACATAAAATAGCATTAAATTTATTTTGATTCATAACTTGTAATACAGTTTTATGTCTTCTCTGGTTTTAAAAGACCTTTTCTTTCCATTCTATTCCTTCCATTGAGTTATCTTTGAACAAAAATCATATTAAATTCATCTGAAATGAAAATTAGTTTATTTAATTTGCAAGATTAGAGCCAATCATTACAAATAAAGAATATTTAATCTAATCTCAAGTCATTTATTGATTTTGTCGATTGAATTAACTTAGAATCAAATTCATTGCTATAATCTATTCATTCAGTTTGAATATCAAATCAAAAGTAGTAAAATCGACTAAACGACAAAATTTTGCGAATCTAATCTAATTAATCGAGGTATTTTGTCCGGAAAGTATACCCAAGATCTATTTATCCCTTTTCGGGATTCGGTTAAAATAAATGGCAAACATTTGATCCAAGTTGTGGTCATCTGTGGCCCTATAATCGATATAATCGACAGATGGTCGGCGCCTCTTAACAGTGCTATTAATCCTGGGTTTATGTCACAATTCATTTCCGTTAAAAATGTGGTCTCTTTTAGGATCCGATTTGAATTATCGCTTGTTTTGATCCCTCGGTTATTCAAATATTTTGATTAAGAAAATGAAAATAAATTAAAAACTTTTGGTTTAAGAATATTGTGTTTCACAAAATATTTTGATTTTAAATGTTTTAATGGTTTTCATGTAATAAGTAATGCATTTATCCGTTAATTCTGTTATTTGGCCAAAAGTCTTAGAATGAGAAAAGAAATGATGGATCACTTTTGCGATAACAGACCCAGAATGCGAGGCTTCCGACTGTCGCACTTCCATCTAATACCAGAGCAGTCATTAGATCTTACTTTACACTGAATTGAGGCGAATCTTATTTAATATAATCGGAGCACAAAATTTCCAGAATTTCCATTTTGTTTACCCATTAGTGAACTTTAAATGAGTCTAAGATGTGCTCTGAATATATAATTTGCAGTTATTTTCATATTTGTCTCAACTTTTCCAAAATTATTGTCGATTTAGACTCAAACTCAGACTCAAACGATATCAGAGGACCGGATATATACACAGATTGACTTCTTTTAGCGTTTTATCAGCCAAATAGAGAAACCAATTATTGACAAAAGAGTGGAACCACTGCTCGTACATTAGGTCCTTAAAAAACTCACAGCTTGTGTCCAGTATTGATATCTGGACAAAGACTTTCCTAAATGACAAGACTTCGATCTGTTTATTGTACTCTATTTCTGTATGTTTTTGATGTATTGCTTACAAAAAGCCAAATAAAGTGATCCTAAATTTGAAATTCAATCCCTTATAAAAGACATCCAATTATTTAAATTTTTCAAACTTTGGAAAACTTCAATAAAAAAGTTCGGTAAATGAGATTCATTTAAATAATCAGTTTTTGAAATTATGTGAAAACAATAAGAGCCGACAATTTCATTGAAACGACTCATAAATGCAATCAAAGCCTTGAGTTTTGTTTATTTTTCATTTTGTTAATTAAAGTTTTATTATATGTTTTATTGAATTAATTATTGTGAAAATAAATTGCATCTAATTAAGTATTGAGCGAATCTGGGAAAAGCAAATTCAAAGACATTAACACTAATTTTATTATAAAAATGAAGTCTTCTAACGAACACAACGAACACAATATTTGGTTTTCTCTGTATTTCACTTCAATTCGCAAATCTAGAGATTAGGGAATCTTTTTTTCCTTAAAAATTGTTGGAAAGTCGCTTCTTATCGAACAAATTTATTCTTCACTTTAAGCTTTGTTACATTAGAGAGGAGATGACCTAGCTCTGCTCCAGATCTCCATTGATTTCGCTTTAGTTGAGCTGCTCTTTCATTCTCTAAAATCATGACTAAATCCAAAATATTGATACCATTTTTCATTTAAGTTATTCTTTTCGGACTTTTCCTCGAAACTGAATTTGTGTGAAAAATGTAAATAACTCGTCATTCAAATGAGATTTGAATTTTAAATGAAATCAGTACTCAATCCAAACGATACAAAAGTCCAGAATTTAATGCTCTTCTCGAAAGTCATAAGTCGTTTCAGTTTCCGATTTTTGTGAACATTTCTAATACTTTTGAAATTTTAATGTGTTATACATGTAAATGTGATTTTGGCAAGATCATTTAGGTATTACACGGGTAATAACTTGTTAGTAGTATTAATAATAACCAAACAGCTATTCAATGGAAAAGTGAAAATTATAGTTAACTTTGTAATTATGAATAACTAATTCCTTCTAAAGTGAATAATAATGTAATCTTATTATTATTGATGTAAACCTCTCCTCACAAAAGTAAATAACACCCACTCAACAGAATTTGTGAAAAGTTGAGCATTTCGTCCAGGGATATATACATTCAATTTTTCCGCATTGATCGGGAAAAATATTCTAAAAGAACTTTCCCCGAGAGAGGGGGAACTTCCCCTTCAGTGCCTCAAATCTACATTTGATACTATGAATGTATGAATGAACCGGTATTTCGAATAAATAAATTCTCACATTTAAAGCCATCAAAATCGGTGTTTATTTCATATTTATTAATAATATGCGTATAAACTCACAAACTGTAAGGACTTTCCTTATTTTCAAAAATGTTTTCCTATAAAATTTTCACACAATCTAATACTTTCACAATATTTCACATAATTAAGATATTTTGACTAGTTAATAACTATTATTGTAACAATTATTAAAATATTAGCATGATAGATATATCCGATTTACGAGAACCAAAAGATTATTGATTAATGTAATAGAGATGAAACTCATGATTTCGTTTTCAAACAAAATCTTTCAAATTATAGTCACTATTATCAAGAAATAAGTCGTTTAATATATTTCCAATTTATTTGTCTTCAATTTATTAAATAAGAGAATAGAGGAATAGAGTGCCCTCTTTTGGTTCAAATTATCAACACTGTAACAGAATATTCTGCTCGACCCTATTTTGAAACTTGAATAATACAGTTTTATGTATTTCACATTCCAGATAACTATTTGATTAATTTGAAGTCTGTTTTCAGTAAATAATGGAAATTTTATTTTCAATTTACCTAACTTTTAATAAGTTAATTGTTAATTGTCATAGATGATAGATGTGATAGATGTGATAGATTCGCTCAATTTATCTTTTTAGACGAAACCAATTATTTTATTAAAAAAATCTGTTATTTAGTATTATTATTATTAAGTATAAAATCAGAATAAATATATTGAGTTAAATAAAATTATATTTATAAGTATTGAATCGAAAATATAAAATAAGAGAAGAATTCTTGTGTTGAGTTTTGTAGCGAAAGATGGCTTCTCTTTCGCTGAGAATATCAATAAATGGGATTCTGTTGGAAGTGATAATCAAACAAACTTTTGACAAAATATGTCTCAAAAATCTCGTTTTATTTTGATTTTGTTTATCTAAGCTGATGGAAGTTCCATGAAATGAACAGAAAAACATCCAGCAGAAAAAGAAAGAAAAATGAGAATAAATTAGTTTTGTTGGGAAATATCCATTTGAAGAGATGTATGGCCCGACTGTTCACTTATTTACGCGAATTCGCCTCAACTCTGTCGTTATGTTTGCTTATAGTCTGATGTAATGCATATGCGATACAATTTCGACTTCAATCGATTCCAAAGGGATCCCAAGAATATTATTTTTGAATAAACATTAGATTTGAAATTCAAACATCACTTGGGATGACATTTCATTTATCAAACTAATATTCTTGCTAGGTATCTCGAAAACTGATAGCTTATTTCAAATAAATATCTTTCATCTAAAAAATAGAAAAAATAATTGGATACTTGTTTTCGAATATAATATATTAATTGAAAGTCAACTGAAATGATGAGAATACTTAGGACTGTCTTCGGTCCACTGTTTTCACTAAAATAGATTTCGACTTTAATTATAAAACAAATGCTTTGAGATAATAATTACCTTCGTTTGAAGTGTGGGAAACTTCAACTGAATATTAGTCATTATTTTGAAATTTCAAACATCTATACAATGAAACTATTTTTAATTATGTTTAGAGTTGGCTCTGATTCTCAACTTTTTATAAATAAAATGTCATTAAGTGTTGCAATGATTTCAGAATTAATGATATAATAAATTCAAATATTCAACAGAAATAATATTTTGTTAAAATTGCAAAAATTGATTTCAAAGTTACACAAGTTTTGAGGGAATTGCTTGTAATCGGGGAAAATGTTTCAGATTTCCTCAATTTGTTTACCAAGAAGTAGTAAAACGAAATTTGCATTTCTTCTATTCTAATGAAATTGAAAGCTTGAGATCACTGAAGTGAAAAAAGAGATTTTTCCTGCTTTTATTTGACAAAGTTATCAGTCTTTATCAAATATACTGGTATATTCTCTGTAAAAGTGCAGGGTATTTGTTTGTGAAAGAAGTGTATTATTAAATTCTTCAATAACAACAAAATTTCCATAAAATTAAATAATTTAATTAAAAATTTATGAACAAATCCTTTATATCGGTTGAATTCATTGAATGCAAGAATTCAAGTTGAATAGAATCTAGCACATCTTTCACTTCTATTGCATTCTGCATATGTATGGGATTTGATAACTTTTTTGTGAATAAGTGATTCACAATATTCGAGTAATACTGAGAATTGAGAAAATACTTGAGAGAAATATTTGAAAAGCCTCTGAAAACCCAATATTTTATTAATGTTTGTTACGTAAGTTTAGTGACGATTCGGATCAGTCTATGATTCATATCATATGAGACTTGCCTTTAAATCTGTGCACATCTTTAGACCAGATATCTAATGGCTTTCATTTATTTATTGCATTTGATTTGAAAACTATTTCGAGCGAATTAGTGTCCGTTTGGCACTCGTTTTAATAATCAGTGATTTAAGGGATTAATCAATGCGTGAAATTATCATCTGTTGTGCTCTAATTAAATATCCCTTCAAACTGTTCACAAGAGTTCTCCCAAAATTCAGAGCCACACTTGTGATGTGCTGTTGTGTTGTGCGATAAAAACTAATTTTACTCAAAGCCTATGTGTTGTTTATAATCTATGACAATAGAAGTTTGAATAAAATTGTCCTCGTCTTTGGTTGGCTGAAGAGTTGTTAATTTTATTTATATTTCTGTCTCTCAGTGTTTGAACGCAAACTCTTTGATATTCGCAAACTTTGCATATTATGTGCACTTAAATTGTTGTCGTCATTACATTAAACACAATTAAAACCTTTTCTTCAGACCGTTTTCTACTGTGTTGTCAAAACTCATCCATTAAAAGTCAATTACTATCGAATGAGTCGTCAGAAAACATCGAATACATGACTGAATTGATTTACGTTTTCCTCGTTCGCCCTTTTGATTGTTCACATGTTGAATGTCTAAAAAGTCTGATCCGAAAAGTCTTTGGTTTCTGTAATTCAATGTATTGTTTAGACATTTAATGTTTAGAGAAGTGAAAGCCTTTGCGATGAGATGAGAGTCATTTGGTTGTATTCAAACATTTTTAGTTTACTTAACTTTTGGCACTAACTCTGCCTCTAAAACAGATCCAAACCATTATCGATATGCGCCTAAAGAGTGAACAAAGCCTTTGATTTGGGACTACGTCTGCGATTCATCTCTCGTTTACTTTTAACTGTACTTTCAATTGCAATATTGTGCTCAACACTGGGATTAAGTGGTTGCCTACCATTTATCTGATCCGCTTTCATAACACTTACCTTTGGATCGATTAATGAAATTCTTAGACAAGAAATCAATTGAAAGCGAAAATAGTGTTTCGATTGAAATAAATGGTTTATTAATATATTTTGATTGATTGACAAACAATTCAAAGAAAGTGTTGATTATTACAACTGACAGTCAAGTGCTTAATATTTTCGCAAAAGTTCCCATCATTTGTCACTTTATCTAATCTTTGCGACTGAATTGAGTTAACCTTTAAGTGTAACACAACTGCAGGTGAGTTCAACTCCAATATAATAGTCGCTGTTTTTGATAAATAATACCAAAAGAAGTTTAAGTGAAAGACTCAGTCCTCCGATAAGGGGTCCGATAAGGAACTGTCAACTCTATTATCGAATAACGAATTGTTTTCTCATTCAAAACTTTCTTATCTCAATTGATATTTAAATAATTGCTCATAAATACGACAATTCAGTGAAAATGAGCGAAAAATCTGATGAATCGGTGGCAACCGTCACATCACCCAAATCCATGTCTGATAAAAGCAATGTCTGCCGACAGTTATCGGAATTCAATGAGAGCCCACTTTCGGATCAGAATATATTCACATTTCCGACTCAATCGCTTTCTTTTGGTTCTCAGTTTGAGAGTAGTTTACACGAAAGCAAAACAATGAGTAAAACATTTTGGAGTCAAACTAAGAGCTCTGAACTACAGCAACAACAACAGCACTTCAGTAGACGCTTTGCTTCTTCAGAGACCAAGAAGTCAACGATGTTTACCCGAAGTATTTCTTTATCTTCTTCTTCGAGCCTAAACTCGAATTCATTTTCTACTTCGGCCTCAACTCTAGCGATGAGACGCGGAAAAAGAGCATTAATTTTACAGCCTTTGGGCGAAATGAGACGACGACTCTTACCCGGCATCTCCTATGAGTAAGTCATAATAGAATTGGAACCCTTTCCTAATTCCATTGCCTTTCGATTTTCATTAACTTGAATCTAAGGATTAAGACTTGACTTCTCCAACATTTTGTCACATTTTCATAGTTTTCTGTTTTTCTATTATTTGAAAACCAAAAAAGTGTTTGAATTTCTTAAGGCTTGAGAGCAACGAATTTTCCTTCTCTTCAAATAAAGTTTCATTTTATGGCCTTTAGTCTGAACTGAATTTAATAAATGCTGACATTTACACAATTTTATCGCACAGTCAGATGTAGTGGTGCTCCCATTGTATTTCAAATGATGTTTGGTCTCTGTTTGTCGTCAACCTTACAATAAATAGCCTTAAATAGAATTCTATTACTTTATTGGGTATTTGCAAACAATTTTATGTTTTAAATATTTGATAAAAAGTGATTGTCTTTAATTGAATCTCTTCTATAAGTAAAAGGGATTTCCAAATCAATTATATAAATCAATCAACGATTAGATCTAATTTTTGGTTCGTATAAATAGTTGAGAATTAATATTTAATTATCATTTTCTTCATTCCAACGGACATCAGATTCCGTTTGCGTCAAAGAGATTGCAAATTAATTCAATGAATTCCACTCATTCTTGCGATCAATTATTTTGGTAATTCTGGCGCAGGTTCTCAACCACTGCACTCAAGTATCCAATTATTTGAAGAAATCCACTAGCTCAACTTAAACACCAGAAAAGACGTTCTGGTAGTATAACTAATTGCAATTGAATTGACTTTTCCATTGAGGTCTTAATAAGTTTCAATAAATGCTAGAAATTGACAATCAGTTTGAACTCAGAATTTATTTGAAATTTTTGTGTTTATTATTTTAAAATTTAAGGCTCAGGAAAATGAAATTTTCATAATTTGAAAACATTTCTGTTTTCGTTCCAACTTTTCGTAGAATTTCGATGAAATTCCAAAAAACATTTTAGAGATCAATATTCCTGAAGGACCTAACTTTCAAATTCAATTCAATTGGTTCCGAATAGATTCAAGTCTGAGACTAAACACGAGATTTGGGAATAAAAATGTAATTTTATTCAAAATATAATATAGAATATATAGAATATAGGCTCAAATTCCCTGTTTTTGATCTTTGAATTAGTGATAAACTTATTTCAATTCTGTGTTATATCAAACTCAGAGTTATTCATAAGATATTCTGAAAATAGCGAAGAATGCGATCAGAAGAGAAGTATTGCAAAAAACACATTAACTCAATCACTTCATTCAATTATTTATTTTTAACCCCTATTTTGGAGCCTATCGTTTGTAAAGTCGATTACAATTAACTAAAGATGTTGTAACTGATATAAAATGCAGTTCAAAGCATTCTAAACGAGGAACACCATTCAAATTTGCTTACTCTCACTATGGCTAAGAGGAAGACCATTAAAATTTAATTTTTAGTTAAATAAAGGAGAACCTCATTATGTGATACTCAATGTATCTTGCCACTAAATTATATCCAATCATATAATTCAGAGATTTTCTCCTCTCTTCATTCATTTCAATAATTTGAAGGAATTATATAATTATATAAAGATTTTAATATTCTGTCGACTGTATGGCAGTAATAAAATGATATATTCCTCGGAGGACTTCCAAAAAATAATAATAAAGAAGAAAATTTTGTTTCAAATTCTGTTTATTCAACCAATTTGTTAGTAATGAACTTAGTCTTCGGCTTTTGTTTTACATCCTTTGATTCACTTTCTCTATATTCTTCTCAAATGTTTCGAATGGAAAACATAAATGTTTTATAAATGAAAACTATTTCTCCATTTGTTTATTTGCTAAAAATAGACCAAAAACGTGAGGTTTTTGTATCATCGAGCAAATGGTAAACTCATGGTCTTAATACAATTTGTATATTTAGGCTCACAAATAGATATAACCATAACTCATATAAATCTTATTCGCAGACTATTCCCTAATACTTATATAAATATGAGCAGAGAATTCACGTCTCGCCGACTATTGATATGATTCAGTTGTTTCCAATAATTTAATTTAGATCTCTATCTGAAGGAAAAAAATTCGTATCAATTGAATTGTTGTTTCGCAACTTCACGACTGGTTAGTCGGACACAAGTTTGTTGCTTTTGTCTGGAAATTGTGGACGAATGCAATCAATTTATCATTTGATGCCATTCTATACATTATATGTGAGACTTAAACAGACAAAAAAGGGTTTGTTATAATGATCTCCTATTCTATTGGTATTCTCTTTACTGACTGATCACTGTCTGCATAAATAGCACTCAATTCTGTATATATTTCTCATATCTTTCCCTTTTTCTGAATATTATTCTTGTATTGCTATTATACCCAAAATTATGACTCAAATAAATTATTAGTAAAAATAATAATAACTGTAATAATTTTGTGGTCTAATGTGTGATATAAAACAAGAAAACGCAGTTTCAAAACAATTTCTGCAAAGTTTGAACAATAATTTTGGACAATTGCTAACTATTTTGAGACCCAATTGTATAATAAATATATTTCCATTCAAAGCAAAGGCCTTTCATTTATTTTGTGGCCCAAAGAGTGAAAGAATTCTGAAGAGAAAAATGTGTTATTAATGGTGTTTGCAATGAAAGGCTTGTATTGAACTCTAGAACCAAATAGACTTTATTTGATTCGAGAAATGTCTTTATTTTGCTTAAAGGAATCGTTAGTTTTATGGAACATATCATTGATGTCATGTAAGTCTCTGTCAATTAATTTAAATGAACAGTGAATTCGAAGCAAGAAAACGCTTTTTCTAATTCCACAAAAAATAAAGCCAAGTATTGGCTCTTCTGATAAACTCTTTTCTTTTGATAAATCGGAACACTATTTGAATGAAATGGAAATTTATATTTCGGAATATTTTTTTGAAGTATTTCTTTCTCCTATTTTAAGCAGAGATAATAAATTGAATCAATAGAATGAATGCAAACATAATTTGAATTCTTGTTACGTAAAGTATGGGTTCTCTCTATAATCACAAGTATTTCACTGAAAACATCAAATTATTTAAGTAAAGATTTTAATTAATTTTTGTGATAATCCAAGAATAGGCCCGAAATATGACTCGAAATCATCGAATGAATTGAATATTTATTAAATAAATATTATATTTCATATGCTTTTGATCTAAAAAAAAGAAAAATTCTTGAGTTTTCGATTTCTCGGTTCGATTGAAGAGATATCTAATAAATTCAAATCTAATCTCAATTCAAACAAATATCTGTTGAGTTTCATTATTTTTATGCAATGATTGAATAAAAAAAAACTCAATAATACTTTTTGCGAATAATACAGAAATCAAATAATAAAATGATTGCAATATTTTCTTCATTAAAATATTGATATTTTATTGAAAACCAATTTTTCCAATTAAACTCTGTTTCGGCAAATATTTAATAGAATTTCGACCGCAAACATCGAAATACTATAATCTATTATTTTGATGCCTTATATCAACAAAACTCTGATTGTAATCAAAGTAGTGTCAAAAAAAACTCGTTTCATCTGATCTGATATAATACAAGAGTTTTTTCCACTCAAAGCACCGCATTTGCAATCAATATTCAAATCCATTGAAATTACCAACACTTCAATTAAACTCTTTGAAGTAATTTTATAATATTTCAACTCTTATGATGGAAAAAGGATTTTGATAAATCGACTTCCCTTCGAACTTTTTAAATGTGGTCAATATTTGAGAACAACATTTTTACTCTGTTTGTAATTTTGTAATTATTTTGACGTTTTGAAAGTTTGGTAATAATTATAGAGAAGGGTTTCTTTAAAAAAAATAATAATAATAATTAGTCGAGAGTTTAATTTGCATTAATTGAGAAATAATTTGGTTAATGTATAACAAGTGGTTTGCATTAAAAGTTCAAATGTTCCCAACGGATGAACAAACAAATGAGTGATCAAAATATTGTACAATAATTTGACAAAAAGGTGACTAAAATCGTATTTTATTTTGATTGCAAAAAATTACTGACAAATCAATACATGAAATATGTTTTTTGTTCATCAGATATATTTTTAATTTGAAGAAATGAATTATTTTTTATTTGCTCCAAACAATTGTTTGGATGCGATATAATAGTGCATAGAATCTGCGCATAGAATAAGTATTGATCGACAAATAGGACTGAACTGAAACAGGAATAGTAATGCAGTTCTTGTGCTGAAGTGACTCACAATCTCATACCCACTATAATAAGACTGACATTAATGATGAATCCAATGGTTTGTCTTCTGTTGTGACACTTCTTCTCTCAAACACAATATATGTCGTGTATTATCTCATCTGTTGATGTTTTACATCCTATGTTTAAAAACTATATAAACGGTGTTATTAGCAATTTTAGTGGTCGTCCCTCTGTTGTCAACAAGTCTTTTGCATTAATTTTTATTTCCTGAATCTTTTAAAGTGTTTGAGTGAAGAATAAAAAGTAAAATATATGAGAAGCCAATGTTCTTATGATATGTTCGTTACGTTTACTCTTTTATGGAAATTGATTCGCTATTTATGGTCTGGTAATGACATGAATGACAACACTGAGGACACCGATAACATTGAGAACATCACTGTCTGTGATGTAGACCAGAGTGAAAAATGTGATGAGACTGAGAGCGAGCTTTTATTTCGGCACCGCATAGACAGTGCTCTATTGAACTCTAACATTTCATTACCGGTTCGGACGTCAAAGGTTCCGACGACAAGACATTCTTCGGGAGCCTTGACTCCATCCCCTCCCAATCCGCATAATAGTCACTCAGTTCATAGGTCGTCATATCCTTCGGGTCTTCGCGTCTCGTCATACCATACCTTACGCATAGGTCCCCGACTTTTTCGAGATAAGTCTTCTTTCAGGTATTAATAAAACCAAAACTTAAATCCTTTTCAATCCAATTGTAATCTTCTTTACTCACATTTATTTATAAATTTATTCTTTTTATTATTATTAATCCCGAAATCATTGCATAACTTATTAAACACTTGTTTTGAGTAATTCAAGAATGAAATCAAACTTATCTGAAAACAATTAATCGATTCTATCAAATATATTAGTTTTGATTTGTTTGAGTTATTACTCATTTCAATTAAGTTGACATCAATTCATCCATAAATAAGTGACGTTTTAATTAAATTTTTAATCAAACAAAAGTCAAATGTGTTTCAAAATTATTAAATATTTATTATATATATTATAAATTATAAATATATTATATATATTATAAATTATAAATATATTATATATATTATAATTAATTATTTATTGCGTACGATATAAGTCTTACATAAGGTTTTCGATATAAAAACCGAAAATATTTTTCAATTACGATCCAATTTCAAGTCTGTATCCATACTCTGCTGAGTAAACCCGGGATCAAAATTCCTCTACGATTACACTTTTATGTCATAATCTGTTTCAGTCCTCAAACAATTCTTATCATATTTTACTTAAGGTTAAAATTCTAATAGTCTTCACCCAAGACTTGATATTGTTTGTGTTATTACCACCAAAAAAGGTAAGTCTACGAGTGAGCTAGGCCAATAAAGAAATACTGTGCAGCACTCCTCAATTAAATAAATTTAAAACTAACCCATATATGACGCTTCCTTTGTCTGTATTTTGTCTAAATTATGGCAGCCATTTGGCTCACCCAGAATATAAAGAGAGATAAATTTAAGAGAAGAGCTCTCAAACATTTGGACTCTCCCTGACCTTCAGCTATAAGAAAGAAATTAATTTAAAGAATAGATTTTTGCAAAAAAGTGTTTTCTCTGCAAAATAGATATAAATTTGCATTTTGTTTGACATCAAAATTAAGGTCAACTGAACCTACAATTGACGTTTGACTAACGCCCTGAACATTAATTTTCTTGACTTTACTTCTTTATCAGAAAACAAACTCAGATAATAATAGGATTTGTTATTAATATTCATGAAAATAATCGTCTCTTATAATCAGTTTTGAAAATAAGACGAAGAAAATCAATGATTGCAACAAAAGCTTTGTTTAATTCAACAAAAGTTGAAAATTGTTTTCAATTATCAGTTGATAGGAAACTCTTCGGAAAATATATACCGAAATTTAAATCCATTATTACCGGAAAGGAGAGGAAAATGGAATTTCAATAGAGTAGAGGAATGGGTTGTCTTATAAAGCAATGGTTGTGCTGTTCATTGCTGTTATGCATACTTAAAGCTTAAGTTACATAACATTTGGTGAATAATGGCCTCTATTTTACTCCAAATGTTTTTGTTGAGGCTATAAATTAGGGAATGCCTGCTGTGAGCGTTGAAAATCTTATTTGTTTGTGACGCTAATAATCCGTGTAATATATTGACAGCCAATTATATCACTCTCTTCTGCATTATTTAATTAGATGACTGTTCCTTTTAATTGAGAACTCTGCTTGAACTTTTCAAAATGAGAGACTCCCTAGCTACTAATCTCCAGATTCCACTTATATTGCTTTGAATTTCAAATCAAATCCCTTTCTGTGGTTTTGATTCAAATATAATTTAATTATTTTTTGCTTTTGTCATCAAAAATAATTTGACGGATATTCTTGACGTTTGATTCATATTCAAAATGGGTTTTTGCAAGAATACAAAAGAGATGAGAATCAGCATAAAATATTCGCTCCTCTCATATGAATTGAGGCGTTGAAAGGATACCATAAAAAGACCAAAATTCAAATCTACAAATAATTAACTTAACTTTTGACTGATTTTGGGTTTTCGTCGAATTTATTTCGTTTGACGACAGCTTTGGTGTCGGAAATGAAAACAAATGAAATTATTAATGAAATTCTTGGTCGAGACTAAACGTGAGTCAAATACAACCGTAAAACCCAACTATAGTTTAGTTTAATTAAATTTGTATTATAAGAGATTCCAATTTTAATGACATCAGAATTCCCATTAAATAATTTAATACCTATTTTATTAACACCTTTTTACATATATTTGAATATTTATTGAGAGATAAAATCAGCGAAATCTCACCTAAAATAAGTAATTTACTCTATATAATTTTAATTCTCATTTTTATTTATAAATGAGCTTGTTTTAAGGAATCACTCTGTTCCAGTCTATCGAACAATTCTCTATTGAAAAAGTGTTTTTCAAAGATAAATTTGAATGAATTTTGGCGACAAAATGTTATTCTTGTTATCAAATTATTGTGAATCTCAAAAATCGGAAGCTTAGGGTTTAGTGAAAAATATGATTCACTGATTCGATACCTCATATTAATTATGATTTAAACCTTAAGGCTTTGATGTCGAGTGCAGACCATCTCTCGTACTAATAATAATAGTCTTTCATTTGTAACAAACCTATTATATGAAAACAATTTTTTTTCTTCGATTTCATCTTTAATAAGAGTCGGAAACTATTTGTCGTAAAAGCCTATGAAATGTAATTATTTTGTGGAATCTCTTAATAATTGAATCGCTGAGAGATCTGAAGACTATTTACAAAACTATTGATTATCGAATTGATTATCGATACAAGTGATCCCTCCCTCTCTTCTTTCAATGGGACCAAAACTTTTAAGAACTGAGTGGTGTGACCAAGCTCACCTCCTTTTTTACTCCTTTCAAATAAATAGATTTAATTTAATTGTATTCAAAAGATCTCAATTATTAATTGAAATTTATTTTCTGATATTTTTTTATATTTGTTATATTATCCCAATTTCTTGACCGTCTTCTAAGCGACAAAAAGGTTGCTCAACATTGAGTTAAAATTCAATGAATTGCTTTCAAAGCGTTTATGTGTTTTTTGAGATTTGGTAAATCAATTCAAAGAATTCTATTGAAGACTAAAACTTTAGAATTGCCATAAAATTCTGGATCTTTTCAATGGAATAAATTTCAGATCATTTCTTTAATTTGAACAAAACTTAGTGCTCTCTCCAGAGGTGTCCACAATAAGTGTCGTCCATCTCTCTTATGTCGAGAACAGAATAATTTTAAAGAGCTCCCGATTTTTAGAAAATTGATGCCATCAAATATATGAGAAAAAGAGTCAACCAATGAATTGCTTCACTCACTAACTCATTGTAAAACCCCCTGAGCTGAAGACTTTCAGCCCTGAGCTCTAAGTTATTTTCAATTTAATATTAAAACCCTTTTCAAAAATATTTGTTTGGTTTAAATTAAAATATTTTACACTCGAAAAGAATGTTTGAAATTTGATTTTATTGTAAATGAATTTAATATTTTTCATCAAAACTTACGAAACATTGAATTAATAAAAATCCCTTTGAAAAAGTGTTGAATATATTTGATATCTTCTCAAATGTCGGAAACTTTTATGTAAATCTTTTGTGTATATCTATTCCCCAAAAATTTAAATAGAGCCAAATGCAAACACCAACTTTGTTCCAATAGAAATATATTATGGTTAGAGTAATCACGACAACCAAATAAAAATATTTTATATTAACCCGATTTGGTTTTATATTACAAAATTTGGATTCCATGTTCAGAAAAGTCAATTGTTGAAGGTAGAAACCTTGCTCATCCTGCCTTCATTATCTGCATCTCTTTGAATCGATGGATAAATAGGTTCAATGAAAAAGAAGTTTTCGAAAATATTATTTTGATTTCTCTGTATTTCATAAGAAAATCACTTTCTCTAATTAGCATCAAAGTTATCATGCTATTTATTCTCTTGTAATTATTAAGGTCTCATTAGAAAATAGAAATAGTATTTGGAATATACAGTAATTAGTTTTATCATTATTTCTAATTATCTGATTGTCTGAGAGAGACATTCGTCTCAATATTTTTAACTACTTTCCACTCATTAGTGACATTAATTATTTATATTTTGATGGAGCATGCTACTTATTTATTCATAAAATAATCATTTCTTTGAATTTGACCATGTCATTAAACCACTTATTCATTACAAGTGTTATCGATCACTGTTTATCAATCAAATTAGCCTTAGGATAAAGTGGGTACTCTAAAAAATTTGCAGGTGCATTTTGCTAGTTTATAGCCAAACCAACTTTGCTTTAAGTAAATAAATTCTAAACTCAATTCAAACAAATGTGTTTCAAATTCAAGTTTTTATTTATAATAAAATCAGGCATATGGAAGGTCCGCGACTCTAGGGGGGGGGGGTCGTAGGGGGGGTCTAACGGATCTCGGTCTAGGGGGGGTCAAATCCCAGATTTTCGGCCTTAGGGGGGGTCAAATAAAAAAGCCGTTTTTCGGCCAAATACGGCCATTTTCGGTCAAATTCGGGTTAAATCCGGTTTATTGGGCCCTAATTTAGTTCGAAACGTACTAAATTCGGTTAAAATCGGGTTAAAATGGCCAGATTTACCGAAAATTACCGAAAAAAATTTTTCTCAAAACCTTAGGGGGGTCAAATCTCAAAATTTCGAGCCTAGGGGGGGTCTAAGCATTAGACCCCCCCCCTTCCGCATCCCTGATCTTCGAATACCAAGAGAATAACCAGTGAAGTAATTGTACCAGTTAATTCTTGTTATATTAAAGTCGAATATCTACATTAAATAATTCTATAAATTGACAAGATTATATTGCTTCCAAAAGGCCTCACCTGTTTATCCACTCCTTTTAGCTCATTATAAAGCATCTTGGTGTTCTCAGTGGAGAAGAGCCAATCGTTATCAACGAAGAATTCAAACAAATCCTGGGATTTGTCCATCAATTTGTAGAGTTTAACAAATCTTGGTTTACTTCCCAAAACATGATTGAAAGCATCGATAATATAAACCGGGATATAGTGGTCAACAATAGCACCCAACCAGTAGTCAATTTTATAGGTGTGTCCAGTGGTGTGGGGGTAGCGCAACATATCTGCCAATGGATATCGGGTGGCGTTAGAGTTCCCCCACTCATACATATTCTTATAATTCACCCGATTATTGGGATCAGAGGTACAGTTGAAGAATAATATTTCTTTGGGGGGTTTGATGGCTATAAACCAGGACAGGGCTATCATCATATTGACCACGGTGTCGACGGGCACCAGGTCCATGTTTTTGCCTCTGGGACGAAACCTATGTTGGAGAAGGCCCTTCATGTTGGCGGCAAATGTACCAGTGCACACATTGAAGTTATCAATCCACCCTGGCAATGGCTCTTTCAATGATGCGATCACAATAGAGGGACGGAATATTGCCAGAGGAATGTCGCCACACATTTCCACAATCATTGACTCAGTCAACGCCTTGGTATAAGTGTAGGTGTTTGGGAAGTCCCCAAAAGTGTTGGTGTGATTGCATTCAGTTTATTACTGTCCATCCATTTACACAATTCAATTATCTTATGTGGAGGTGCGGGGGAGGGGTACAGCTTTTC